>JAUZSZ010000095.1:11976091-11989837 GCA_034780575.1 Labeobarbus marequensis | reverse complement strand
TAGACGTAGGGTGACATCATGCGGTCGTTGTTACCGTGGAGATTTTGAAATCGAGCAGATGCCTGGACACAGGAAACGGCATCTGTGTGATTGTGTGAGAAGTGTTCAGATAACTAAAGAAAAGAGGCATTTTAATTTTCAGAGAACGTTTGATTTTGAACAGGCCTGCTGCAACCGTATTTACAGCTAGAATTATACACTTACAGCCATTTAAAAAGAACAAAAAAAAAAAAATCTTAGTCTAAAACTAGGCATGTATATACAAAACAGACATCACAAAGCTTTCACAGATCAAATCGGAGGGTGTGTGAATCACAAAATGACTCTCTCCATCTTTGACAGATAAAGGAATCATTCAACCCAAAGTTAAAAACCTGACATTGTTTACTCACCCTTATGTAAATCCATAAACAAATTCTGTTAATTTTAGTGGAGCACAAAAGGAGATTTTTTAGGTCTGTTTGTCAGAAAAGCTATTTTATGGCTTTAGAAGACATGCAACATAACACACAACACACTGACTTTCCTGAGTTTGGCAGTCATGGTCGCTACGGACTGTTTAAAAAAAATAAAAAGATGTGAAAACTTTTGCATTTGTCCTTTGCTGTTCTATACAGGAACAGAACAGAAAACAGGTTCGAAACCACTCAAGGGTGAGTAAACAATCAGTTTGATGAACTAGTCCTCTTCTTTAGGAAACAATACACTCTTAATGATTTATAATATTTGGCTTGTATCACAAATGCTTAGCACATCCTCCATAGCATCATAGAGAGTGACTTTGAAAGAGCTATGCATAATGAATGCTAATACATGACATATATGCAAATACCTGAATGAAAGTGTAATGTACCTCTTTAAATAAATGAGTATCAATCCACAAAAAAAAAAAAAAACAATCTGAAAGACCATAACATAAAACAATTAAAAGAATGCATGTAAAACTGAATCCTGATGGAAATGTTTAGTCTCTTAGCTGTTCTACTGGCATGGTGAAAAGGTCAGAGAAGAAGCTCCCTTCATTGTCACCACCACCAAAAACCAGAAGTGTTTGTGGGGATGACTCTGGAAGTTCCTCTTGTTCATCTTTAGATCCCTGTGAAACAAAGGCAATTATTATAAATAATGAACTGAAGCCACTTGATAAAGATCTTCATAATTTGAATTTGAATGTTTTTACCGGTTTGCATGTGGTGGGTATGGTAGTGATGGAATGCCCAGCTCGGGGTACAGAATTGAGCTGGGGAAGAGTCTGAGATGACCAACAACTAGTGTCTGATGAGAAAGTTTTTTTTTTTTACTCCAGGTTAAATACAATCTTAAAATCTGTCAGCAGCATTTATGGCATGGTATGAGGTCAGTAATATATATATTTTTTTTAATTAATAATTTTTACTCTAGGCATTTACATGTAAAACATTTACAAATGCAGTCAACTTTTTATTAATCAATGCTGATAAAAGAAAATGCATCAGTTTCCACAAAATAAGCATATTAGAATGATTTCTGAAGGATCATGTGAGACTTAAGACTTAAGTAATGGAATAAATTAAAACGTAAAAACATTAAAACAGAAAAGCTTATTGTAAATTGTTATATAATATTTCACAATGTTACTGTTTTACTGTATTTTTGAGCAAATGAGTGCAGTTTTGGTGTGTATAAAATATTTTCAACAACATAAAAATCTTACCGACCCCAAACCTTTGAACAGTAGAGTATACAGTAACAATCAATCAGAGTCCTGGCAGTGGAATTGGGGCATAAAACCTTATTCTCACCTATGTTGAAGATGAATGCATCACTCAGTGCATTGTTCCCATTGTAGCCCCCATGAATCAGGAAGCTGCAGTCTGAAAGAACCACACAGCCATGCCAGCTGTGATACAGTAAGGGTCAGAGGTCAAATACTCAATACATCTAGGCTGATAAAGATACACCCGATCATGTAACCATAAGATGACAAATGATTGAATTTCTATAATACATTTAATTTGCACAAGAAAGCATGTTTTTAAAGAAAGTCATAAATTGTTCTTAATTTACTCCAAGAGTAAATCGTGTCACATGTTAAATACCTTCTGGGAGACGGGGCTTTTCCATTTGTCTTCACAGCAGAAAACTCCATCAAACCTGAAATAAGTGGTGACAATGTGATATTTTAAGCAGACTACTCTACTTTTTAAAAGAGTACCTTCTGTAATTAATGTGTGAAAACAGTATGAGTAACACCAGGTATTAAATATGCAGACAGATCTATTGAATAATAACAGTTTCAAACGGCAATCTAGTAGACTTCCTCAAGCATTAGTAATAAAATGACTTTTATTATTGGTAAACATTATGTTATCACTTATTTTCCCCAATAAGAAACCAACTGAATTAAAAATCAAATAAATCTTGACAAGAATAACAATGCTTTCAGTATTTACCGAGATCTAGCATGAACATGTCATTGAAGCACACAGGGGTATCCCATCCGCCAAACACAAAGATCCTCCCCTGCATCACACATGCTGAGTGCCTGCACAAACAAATGAAAGAGAAAATACTCATCTGCCACATGTACAGTACAGCGCAAAACATCAGTCATGCAGTTAATGAAATATTACATCATACAACTTTGAATAAAAAGACATGAGCTCCCTACCCAGAGCGTGGTGCAGGCTTCTCTCCGTTGACAATAGGTTGATACCAGATGGCCATTTCAGGGTTAAAGATGTAGATGGAGTCACTGCAGCCGTCTGGTTCTGGGTGTGGGCGAGGAAACACTCCTCCAAACACAAAGAGCTCTCCTCGGAACATACTGCAGCTGTGGTAGGCCAGAGGAGGCACTTTTCCCTGTTCCTAAAAGGGTAAATGAAATTCAAATCAGCATTTTAGTTTATTCAGCACCTACTGGACAAAACAATTAGACTTGGATTTCCTATAGACTACAACCAGATGATATCTATGACACAGAAGTAAATCTTTGTGCCTAGACATGTGTTACAGTAATACTGTGTAGTCCTGTGAATGTTTTGAAGGGTTTTGTTGTTAATCTTAAAATCAAATGCAGGCTAACCTCAACCAAAGTCCAACGCCAGGTTTGTGTGTCTAGGATGTGAACATCATTAAACCATTTCTTATGCTTTGAGCCACCAAACACAAAGATACGTTTAGATTCCGGGTCATAGGTCGCTGTGTGACCAATGCGGACCTCAGGGGTGGGTCCTTCTGCAAGGGTTTCAGCAGGTACCCAAGAAAGATCCTCTGAAAAATATTAAGAGCAGAGCTGCATCTACCAAGTAAAAACATATTTAATAATATATTACAATCTACTGACATGAGACATAATGTGAAATGCTTACCTGTGCACAGTTTCCAAATGGGGTCTTTGCAGAACTGCATTCTGGCACCTTGTCCTCCAATCAAAATGGCTGTCTGAGGATCAATGGGACAGAGAGTTTGACCCCAGCGACCTGACGGCTTGTCCAGTGGAGCTGAAAAAGACAGTGTTAAACATACAATAACTACCATATCACATAACTCATATGCTTCATGCATATAAGCAATGAAAATATTCACTCACCAGTCTGTGAGCGGGTTTTGGCCTGCTTGCATTTAGCTTTGTGGCTCTGCGAACTGGAAGTTGCAGTCTGTTCCTCCTTTTGTGAGAACAGACGTGTCTGACCGCCACGATGATTGTTCTTGCTCCGTCTTTGAGGCGTCACCTTTTCAGAGCCATTAGGGCAGATGTTCTCCTTGCCTCTACCTTCATTAACTTCTTCCTCCTCCTCTCCCTGAGATCTCTTTCTCTTGCCTGGACACTCTCTCAATGCAGGTAATGCGGGGTTACACTGGAAACAATGAATTGAGAGAAGACACTGCAGGTACGTACAGGCAAACACACAGTGAATCTAACCCAGGCAGGTTAAACTCACCTCTGGAGTGCATTCCATCTGTGAAAGAGTCAGCCCCGGATCTAAAAACTCTGTAGTACCCTTTGGAAAACAGGATCATGGGTCAGTTACTGTATGCACAGGTCCAAAGACTTCACACAGAATGCATTACATTCTATTTCTTATATATTATGGATAATTTGATTAGGCTTTCAGCAAAGATTGTAGCATCTTTGACTGGAAATTTTCAAAATGAAATGGAAGTGGTGACAGATCTTCCATTTTGTGACACACATCCAAGTGAAATGGATGATTGACAAGGACTTGGTTCTATCCATTGAATGTGTATCGACTGATTGGCAGTTCTGAATGCAAGCATGAAGTCGATTGTAAGGCCTTGTCCACATTAATACGTTTTTGTTTGAAAACACATTTTTCTCTCCATTTTGGCCTTCCGTCCACATTGAGACGCTGTTTTTGTCATGGAAAACGGAGCTTTTTTAAAAACGTTCTCCAAAGTGGATACATTTGAAAACACAGTTTTCGCGTTGTAGTGCGGACTGTGAAAACGGAGGCTTTTGAAAACGATGATGCATTTAGTCATGTGACACATTTTGTACCAACAGACATCTCTTTTCTATGTTTATATCAGTAATTGTGCAGTTATGTGCTATTCACTTTCACACTGTTGCTAAAGATATTTACTTTGCACACTTTTCATATTACAGTCCTAAAAAGACGATAGAAAATTTACTCAATTGCTGTCTTGTGGCAAAACATAAGGGCAGTTGCGTTTTAGATCAAACACGAGTGAGCGCGACATGGACGCGCACTGAATGATGAGATATTTCTGTAAATAAAATGATCCTGCCAGAAGAATTGCATGAAAATGTATTATGTCCGTATCATCTCAGTGAGGTTTTACACATGCGCAGTAAGGCGAATTTAACGTTTTCAGACGTTTCAGCGTGGATGAGAAACTTTTGGAAAATGCTTGTAAACGCTAATGTGGACAGAGAACATTATGAAATGAAATCTCCATTTTCAAATGTATCCGGATTAATTTAAGCAGCCTAAATGACTGAAGATGACTGGCATGGAAATAAATCTAGCATGCTCACCAAAAGATTGAGTTATGACATGGACGAATAGATCAACATGCTTTTAAAAATTGATGAATTTCCATTTCATACAGACTTTAAAACCAGCACAGAAAACATCTCAATTCTCCAGATTTCATTTGGGATTTGTTGTGTAACACAAAATCAAAATGAGCTTGTACAAGTCTTTTACCCCAATAAGTTTTACAGTTAAGGTTGCTCCACTGGACCAGACTCCATCCTCACCAGATTCCCATGACAGACATCTGAGAAGAAAAAAGGTTTATTAAGGGATTAAAGGTTACTATTAAATCGTATTGGACTGATTTAACATAAATAGTAAACTTACTTATTGAATGGTGTTAGCTTTCCCATATTAATGGGTACGTTCCTCTCATCAGCCAGTTCCACAGAGACTGAATCTCGCTTTCCCCAGTCTCCTCTGGTGAAGAGAACCATCAGCTGGACACTAGGCTGGATCTCAATTGAGCTCTGCCATCCATCAGGCCTGTTGTGGGAAATAAACGATGAAGAACACAATCCCCTCATATAAGGAACACAGGTTTACCATATAGTAGACAGGTAGCTACAGTACTTTTGATATTGTGCACATATTTGTAGTTGCGCAAGAACTTTACGAGGCGGGAGTCTGTATTGCACATCAAGACTGCTTAAAAATATTAAAACGTATAAAGCTATCTGAATACATTTCATGCATGAAACTACTTGAATCCATGTAAGCGTGCATAACTTAAGTTGCATTAAAAAAGCATTCAATAAACAGCCAAATGCATCCAATGCATTTCCAATCATGTTTGTTTATCTCAGAGAATTTTACCTTAAAATCTGCTGTGGTGGTTCATCTACTCCAAATATGGCATAAACACCAAAGTCCTCCATTGCAACGCTTTTAAATCGACACTCTTCAACAGAACAAGTGCAAAAAAGTAATTTAATTAAACTCCGATAGACAGACCCCTATCTCCCGCTGACCGAAACCACAATAAATATGAAACTCGCGCCACCGCCACGACGTTTCATTCACGACGCGCAATGATTGGATGAGTGGGCGGGAGCGCAATCCTATCGACCAATCCTATAGAAGAAGCAAACCGTTTTCCTGTTGTTGCAATGTTGATTGACAAGTAAAATCAACCAATGGATGAATGACTTCATTACAGGCGGGATGCGTGATTGTCACGGAGGAGGGACATTCATGTGATGATCGGGGGACGTTCAGGCTCACACCGGTGCCCAACATTTTGCTACGGTTTCCGGGTTGAACGACATGTTTCCTGGAAACGGTGTGTATGTGTGTAACGGTGTGCAACGGGGTTTGAGATACGTTTCTCTTGTTTGGTGGGTGTGTCAAAAATGTCAACCCAATCAGCAGCAACGTGTATATAAACCACGCGGTATTAAAGAGACAGATCGCACAATGGGTCCAAGTGAAGTCATTTAATGCGTGTCCGCTGCAGCTCGGCATACGCAACAATTGAAGATATTAGAAGACATGTTTGTCGTAAGAGTTTTATAGTAACATAGCATATCAACATGATGATGATGAATTTGTAAGTAAATGTAATTAACATCAAAGTAAATTCACAAGAGCAAGTATATTGTTTGCATGTTTATTGACATTAAAGGCAAAATAACTAAAATAATAAGAGCACAAGTATAAATCTGGAACTTCTTTAAGTCTGTCTAAATATCATGTAGTCATTGCAATGTCTTCTGGTCCGTATCTTTTCCTTAGGAAGGTGTGCTAGACACTGATTAACGTAACATACAAATACTATACAAATTTATATATTTTGCTATTGTATTATGGAGTGACACACTCATAAATTTTTTTATGCTACTTTGATTATATAATGGTAAATATTACAATATCATAGCACAACAACAGTGATCAGCAATAATGTTAAGCCCAGTACTCACAATAAAAATAATGTCATAAGTCTTGGAGGTAAGAAGTGGATTAACCTTCACCTGAAATGTTTGTCTTTTCATCCTGAAATGCGAGGCAAATGTTGGATCACAATAATTAGGAACTACAGTTTCCACAAATCCCTTCACTCAATTGGGATGTTCTCTTTTATTCTAGATGGCAAGGGCAGTGACTGTAACATCAAACATTTTGCAGTATTAAATGTATTTATACCGATTTCATCAGGCTTCGAAAATTCTTTAAAAAAATTACAAAGAATGGCCTTCTCAGCTGCCATAGTTGCAATCAGTGTTGGGGGTAACACATTACAAGTAACGCAAGTTACGTAATAATATTACTTTTTTCAAGTAACTAGTAAAGTAACGCGTTACTTTTTAATTTACAAGAAAATATCTGAGTTACTTTTTCAAAAAAGTAACGGCAATTACTTTTTTCCCATTTATTCACTGACAGTGCGCTGTGTGAACACAATGTAGTTCTAGAATAAATGTGAATGTGCATTAATTCATCTCACTCCCAAAAAATAGATTTAGTATTCATCAAAATGAATTGAAATGCAAACTCAGAATATGCCACAAACCTGCAATAATTAAATATGTTAAATAACACAAATGTATCTAATCCCTTTTTATTAACCAATGTCTTTGCTGCTGACCTTAGATGATCCAGTTCAACCATACTAATAAGCAAAAATGACTTTAGATAAACTAACAAGTGTGCTTCAATGTTTTTTTATTGCTGAAGAGTGTTGAACCTTCTTCTCATGCGTTCTACCGTACAGACATTAATTTATTTTTCCTTAAGCCTGAGGTTTATTCATTACACTTTTTGGTGTGAAAGGACTTTAACATTTGCTATAAATAGAACTTCTTGTATTAAAAACAATCAAGCCCTACTCATATTTAAATAATAATAAAAAAAGTAATGCAACGCATTACTTTCCATAAAATGTAGCTAAGTAACATAATTAGTTACTTCTTTAGGGAGTAACGCAATATTGTAATGCATTACTTTTAAAAGTAACTTTCCCCAACACTGGTTGCAACTCTTGTGTCATCAGAACAGGGTGTTCAATGCATCACCGTTTCCGTTTAATACATGTTTTGCACTGTTTTTTCGGGGCTGAACGCAGCCCAGACCTTCAGTCGTAAGTCTGAAGGTCTGGCTACGCGAGACTATTGCTCAATCACTTGTTTAGTATTACAGAAATGAATAACTTTTTTCCTCTTTTAAAAGTCTCTTTGCAAGGAAAAAAGTTATTACAGAGTAATGCCATTATGTAAGACTGACTTTTGTCTCATTTTTTCCCCCTTTTTTATACCATGGCATAGACATAATAGTTGTGTAAACAATCAACTTTTACATGCATTTTAGAACAAACTAAAGATATTTAAATTTTTTCAAGTTAAGACTCCTGACTTGTTTTTCTTCTTCTTCTTCTTCTTCTTCTTCTTCTTTCTTCTTTTTGGTATAGATAAAATAGTTTGTAATTAAAACAAACTTTTACATGCATTTAAGAACAAACTAAATATACTTTAATTTTCTCAAGTTAAAGATTCTTGTCTCTACTCTTGTTTTTTTTCTCTCCTTTTTCCTTTGTATATACAGAATAGTTGAAAATGCAAACAATACATTTTTACATGCATTTAAGAACATACTAAAAATATTTTAAATCTGATGTTTGACAAAAATTCTAAAACATTTCCTGGTGAGATTTTTTTTTTTAAAACACCCACTATTTTTATGTATATTTTTAAATAAAACCTTGCCTAGTAATATTAAAAGCAGTATAGTCCTTATAAATTGCATGATGGTGGTTCTTCACCAATCAAGTCCTGAATGATTAGTTTGACACCTTGCATACACAATTTGTTTGTGTCTAGTTTTTATTTAATTTACACCAGGGCTGATTTCATATAATTTTGATATGAATACATTTATCCCATTCCATTTACCACTTTTGCAACAAGACATACTCATTCAGGTTTGAGTTCTCGGTCTTCTCTCGCAAGAATTATTTACTGCCCTTCCACTGAAGGCACTGCAGTGCAAATACTCAACACACATTTTTTTTTTTTTTTTTTACCTCAGTCAATCCTAATACCCTTTCGGCCCCGTCTAGAAACAAAGTTCTTCAACACTGATGCTGTGGGTGGAATTAGGTAATCTCAGCTATGATACTAGCTCATTGCTAGCCTCTTCTCAGGCTCCTTGCTGTCAAGAGCTGTGTTCCTCTCAGAAAAACAACAGTTCTCAGGGGTCCTTACATCCTTAAGTGCCTCCAGAAAAGGTTAGTTGTCAGGTAATTGTCTGGTTGCGGTTGGGCTTATCTTAATCACAGTGCTTGAGCTTAAGCTTGGGTCCGTGTTATGAAAAGGCTAACAGTGCTAAAGAGGAGGGTGGCTAACTCATGGGTTTTGTTGTTCTTTTTCTCTTTTTGTGCCCGCCTGGTGTGCTGAGATAGCCAGAGCAAAGTACGGAAAGTTAGCGTCAAACTACAACACATAATGTGGACAAAGTTTTGGACTACTGTTGATACAAGCAACAATATTTCATACAGAAGAAAAACAAAAAGAACAAATACAATGGAAACGCAGCAACACCTTTGAGCCGTCTAGAACCAAACAAGCAAGTCAAGGCACAATCCATTTGTCATGGTTTGTTATGTATATCTGTAAAGTGCAGTAACTTGAGGGGTTTTTGAAACCTTTGATGTTGCCACTGAGTCACTGTTAAAGGGGTTTTGTTGGAGGAAAACTGTATTCAGGGTCCATAACACTATACAGGGTCCTTTGGTAACATAAAACAACAACAACAACAACAACTAAGAAGGCCTCTAATGAGGGTCAGCGAATGGTCGCAAACATCTATTAACTCAGTATGTAGAAAGCCAAATTAAAACACAAAAAAGCACAGATCGCTGATCATAGAAACATTAAAAATGTAAACCAGGTTTATTCAACCGTTGCAGCCATTCATTCTGATGTAGTTTGCAGCAGTGACACATAGTCTGCTGTCATTTTGCTCCACCAACGTCAAAGGTCGAACTCAAACTATAAAATATTTGTCGGGGGTCCATCAATAATCTTGACATGCCGAACCGTACAGTACAAAGCTAGAGGCAGAATGAAGTGTCTCGACAATAGCATCTGGTGCATGTTGACCCAGAGGCCAAAAGGTTAGCAGCCAGACTCCTCCACCCATCCCCACCATGCTTCTATATGTTCATTTGATGGTCGCTGTGGCAATTATAAAGGTATACTTCAGCCAGGTCTAATGGACTAGGGGCAAAGAGCAAAGCCTTTACAGTCAAAGGTTAGCATGGCCATAAGACTGATTATGGAGCATTCGATGAAATGGCAGCAGTGTACTGGCCAAACTGCTCATCTTTATGCATATCCTACATATGAGCAAGCCTTATGGAAAACACATTAATGATCATTTAAGCCGTCATGCGGTAGATGCTGTTTTTGTTGTCTAGACTGCCGCTGGCTCTTAATGACTATTAAATATGAATGACCAAGGTCATGAGGGTCACAGTCTGCATTTAGAGTGTATGACCAGTGCCACATGTAAAGGTTAAAATGAAATTGCTTGTGCCAAGTTTATGAAGAGCCCCATTTATGCAGGCCAGCAGGGGTGATTTATGACCGGAGATAAGAGGAAGGATGGGTGGAAAACTCTTTCTTTTTCAAATGCAATCAGCTTCTGTAAATACGCAGCTTACTTATATCCATCACGCTGTCACAGGGAATCACTGTTCCCTTGCTCAGATGAAATAACAGCTTTTGTCTGGGTACAGACAACTGTGCTTTCGAAAAACAGTTGTTTTAGCATTTGTGTAAGTGTGTGTGAGTGATATGAAGTCCACTTTCCAAGATCCATAAGACAATATTTATTAGCCTATGCAATTACATCATTCTGAGCAAACAGTATACCATATCACAACATATTTAAAAGTAATCACTCATTTAATTCTCTGTGTAATCCATTGTAACAGCAGTACTACGTAAGCAGACGGTATAGTTAAAAGGATGGATTGCCTCTTAAAGCAGACTCTGCTCATTCAATTGGCCATGTAAAAGGAAAACTGTATTTTACTTGGCATCTGATTCAGAAGCGACTGCATGTCTCATCATTACTACCTGCCCTCATAACTAGATAACGTTATTGCATACTTGGTCTGGTTTAATTAGGTTTAAAATAATTGATCTTCATTAAACTGAACTTTTGGGATTCATAACGCGTCCAAAAGGTAAATTTGATCTGCTATCAGGACAGACTCATATTCACAGCTGAAACCAGAGGGTTTGTGACTGAATTGCACAGCCAAGAACATTTGTGGGTCTTTGGCCCTTAAATCTGAAAACCACTCAGTGGTAAGCTCTTTGTGAAACTGCACCCCAGCGGCTCAGGGTCTGGCTGAAATGGAAAAAATGAACGGGAGATGTGCTTTGAACTCTTTGCCAAAACGGAAACACAGTCTAGTGCTGCTCATTTTAACGAGTCACAAGGACTATTTTTGTTCCCTCATATAGTAAAAAATTTGGTCTTTCCTTTTTATGTAAGCTTAATGTTTTTCTAGGTGTGGATCAAAGGGTGATAATGCGGAAAACCATACGCATCAATACCTTTCAGCTCATGCCTCTCAATATCACACACAAAACCTGTTTCATTTTTATTATATGTTGCATTTGGACTTCACCAACCAACTTTGTGGTGAAAGAATGAAAATATATGAATCACTGTGGGAAAAGTCAAACAAAAATTTAATATAACAAACCAAAACATTGGTTTGATGATTGACATTTGAAATAGGGCATAGAGCGGATGTAATTTAAGTCTAAGTACACTCTTCCCTCTTTTCACACACCCCTCTGGGTGACTGTTATTAATACTATTTCCTCTTGTCATATTATGTCATATGGGACATTTAAACAATGTCATCTCCTGTAAGGGCCCTACATTCTGCCAGTAGTCAGAGCACAAATCATCATCAGACCAGACAGAATCATCATCACTGTCCTCCTATATGTTATACAGTGCTGTTCATCCCTCTCCTAGAAGGATTTTTGGCAGCATGACATATTAGAATACTGTTTGAAATACGGCTGAATGATTTGTGTGAATTTTCATGAGTATGTGTGATATTTTGTTTCTTATTGGGATGGATCAGGTACTCTTTGAAGACTTCCCACCTGGCTGTTGGTTTGTTTGTTCAAGGAACAGAGCTTTGCATTAAAATATTATTTTATCAATAGCGTGATCAATAGTGTCAGCCTGCCGCTGTGTAATTATTCTGGCCTACTGTATCAATAAAGCTGTTATGCTTGATCTCCTGGTTGAGAACAGGCTGAAAACAGAGTCAAAAACCATTCAAATGTCTTTTCTGACAAACAACATTTCTAGCTTTAATATTTTTAATGACATTAAAAGTTATCGAGAATAAGAACCCAGGCTATCTTAAGGATATCGCAGAATAGCTGCACTAATGATCAGACCAACACCATGATAGTGAGTGTGATATAGTTTACATTCAAAATGTCAATAAACAAAAACTTTATATTGCCTTACCTACATTTCTGACACAATCTTGGATGGAGGAATGTGTAATGTTCATAGTTTTGTTTGTCACAATGATGTCACTACAGTCTTTCCACTATATTCACACTCCACACAAATGTGTATGCAAGTACAACCACCATGCTAACACATTGCAGCAGCAGGAGCGTCGGAAGCAATGAGGCAGTTTATATCAGGAGATTGTGTTTCACAGTCTAGCTCTCCTGGGACAAACTGGCCTCAGCCAATAACACTTAAGACCTGGTTCAGAAAAACGCAAGACCTTTTATTACCACTCATCATTCATGTAATATCTTGGAGCATTTGTGATTACAGAAGAAGTGATTGACTAACTAGACACTTGGGTGGTGAGTTACGAACAGGCTTACCTTCTAGTTCGACGTGGGACATCTGCGTCAACAATAACTATTCCTTCCCACTTCAACAGTAAATCACAGAAAACGCCAAAGACGGAACAGTTAAATAATAACCTCAGATTTATTGTAAATCTGTCACTAAATTAACATTACGGTGAGGCCACTTCAAGATGGAGAGAAAGCGGATGGAGAGGTGATCGATAGGAAAGTAGATGAGAGTATTGATATAGTGCAAGAGAGAGAGAGAAACGGAGAGCACAGGTAGGTTGATTGACCACCTGCACTAGAATCAATGAACTCAGGCGAAGTGGAGAGAGTCTGTGTGGTAGTGAGATAGTGAGGTGCTGAAAACTGCCATCCATGGGTGACCAGAACCTTATCAGGACAAATATGTGACCTCGCGGAAAATGTCAACATCTCCAAAAGAGAGAATTTATAACTAACAACAATGATAAAAACATGTTGATAAATGTTTGGCTTTACATTTTATGCATTGTTCAGACACTTTTGAAGTTACATTAAAGGGTCATCGGATGCAAAATTCACTTTATAAGTTGTTTGAACATAAATGTGTGTTGGAAGGGTGTGTACACATCCATCCTATAATGATAAAAATCCACCCAGTGTTTTTTGTTAAATCCCTAAATCCCTTTCTCAAATCAGGCTGTTCTGAGATTCCTGTCAGAATGATGTAGTTCTGCACAGGCCACTCCCATGATAGTTGATTGACAAGACCGTCTTACCTTAGACCCGCCCTGAGTGAGCTGTCATCAGTCCGTCGACTCCGGTGCAGGGGAAAACAAGGACGTCTTCGATTAAGCGATTGAAGTGTTTAGTTGTTGGATGTAATAATGAAAATAGCAGTTGTCATTTAC
>JAUZSZ010000095.1:11938343-11952304 GCA_034780575.1 Labeobarbus marequensis | reverse complement strand
AGTTAGCCGCATAGCAGTTGCACTGTTTTCGTTCAAATCAAAGCGTAAATATACGTAGAAGACGTATCCGTGCGGTGCGGCTGACACAGAAGAGCGTACGCAGTTTCTGTCTAGAGGATGCTCTCCAAAATGGTGTAGAGGAGACGAACTGTTGAATAAATCATTTTTGGGTGAACTACCCCTTTAACACTACCAAATGAAACATCAGGCATGCATTTAATTTTACAAAGCAAATTGAACTAAGGTGTAAAATATAGGGTAAACAGTTCAGGAAGGCAAAATGACATAATTAGGATACAAGAGAAAAGCACGGATCCTTTGCTATTTCTTAAGTGATTTCTCAGTAACTTCTATCAGTAATCAATACCTATCAAATAGGTGTATTATTCTTTAAACTTGTTTGTAGTAAAAAGTCATTTCATATACAAATATTTCATATAAAAACATCTTATATTGTAGACAGAAAATCTCATAAAGAAGTTTGAGCCTGAACTAGCAGTACATAATGGCAAGATTTCCTATAGGTCAGTAAATTCTCTTTATCTTTGAGGTCTAACTTTTATTCTTAAAAGACTTTTCTGTGTGAAATAGTTTCTCAAAAATTATTAATTTTTTAATTGTCCTGCAGGTTTCAGTGGAAAACAGAAGGCCTTTTTATGTGTACCACAACAGGTCTAGTATTTGGATTGAAAGGAAGTGGATGTGTAGAGTACAGTGTGGCTCACTGGGATATGCATCTCCTCATCAACACTCACTATGAGCCTGCTGGACCTCTGTTTGATATCAAAACCCCTGCAGGAGAAATCTATGAGCTTCACCTTCTACACTGTGAGACACACGGTAAATGAAAAAGCATGTTAATGAATGGATACCCTGTCTGTACATGGATACCCTGCATATTAGGAATATTCAAATTATTGCATAGAGAACTGAAATCAGCACATATCAGTTCAGTTTCATCATCATTCTTTAACAATGATGTTGGCCTTCTGAGCTCTGTTGTACAGTATAGTGAGCTGTCTCTACTGTGATTCTGATGCTGCTTCCTCACTGAAATGGAATCTTTTAAGTAACTGATTCTCTCTAAACATTTTTTGTGGGCCCTGACTGACTGACTATAAATGGTTTCTTATTAAGCTTTTAAAAGACTTGACTATTGCATATTATTTTACATTTAGGTGGGAGGATTTTGGGTAATTTTCAGTACTGAATAAAATGTTATTGACAGTATGTCAACTCCACACTAAGGACATATATGCCTTATGTGGCCTTGATGAACAGCTCACTAGGTTTTCGAACACAATAATATTAATCTTATTTTAATATTCATTCTTATTATCAAATGAGGGTTTTGATGTATTAAAATCTAGTTTTTGTCAAATAAAACGCTTATATAAATATTTCTTTGTGAGCAGAAAAGCTGTATTTAAAAATATTACCACAATACTATTAAGTCCCAACTGTGTTTTTTTTATTATAAAACTTAATGGGTTTTTGTCTCTTTTTTAACCACTTATCTTTTTATCTACAGTTGATGCAATTGGAAGTCTTTCTGTTGTCCATATACAAAATGAAGACACTTGGGAATTCCTCTCTCCAAATAAAATTTCAACAACGCATATAGCTGTAAATGTCTGTAGGTTATCTAGGTATGGCATTGTGCATGAGAATGATCAAAACAACAAAATCATCAATGGCCAGGTGCTGCTGTTCCAGGAACCTGATATGTCACCGACACAACAAAGGCTATGGGTTTTTTATTGCCAAGCAATGTCCCACTCTCGGAGGTCTGATAACTTTTAATTTGTACTCATTTTATTTTTGTAGAGATGAATTTTAAAATACATCACTCATAGTCTTGTTTGGTCAGCAGCAAGAACAGCAGCAAGAGTATGTGTTCATCCAAACCAGCTCTGACTGCAAACTACAGATAAATGCAAAGTACATTCTGATCTCAAAAAAAGCCGAAAGAGTCCAGCCGAAGGTATGTGAAATCAGAGATTGTTTCTTCACAGGATGGCGTACACTGGAATGCCGTCGCCCACCGAATGATTACATGCCTGCTACTGGAGCATGTAGCGCAGGCGTGGGGAGTGAAACTACCAAGTCTTGGTGAAAAATGCAGGTCGACTTGGTATCATTGGTTAGCCGAGGCATAAAGATGCAAAAGAAGTTTTTATGATTTTGAAAGTGTGATGGATTTTGGTTGGGTTGTAGAATAAAAAGATTTTTTTTTTTTTGGCATCACTCTCTGTACCAACAAAACAGTTCAAATAATAATATTTTTGTTTATTAATGACTTGTCTAAGAGTACGTAAAACATTTAGTCACCCATTTATTTATATATGTATATGTATGTAATATTATTATTTTATTTTTTTTCCCTTACTTTTGCAGACCAGCTTGAAGCAGATCACCCACCGATATATGAGAACCACAGCTGGAGGACTGCTACTTCAAGTGCTCCCACACGCCATCAAGGTACACCACTGTACACAAGTTTGCACTCCATAAGGCTTTTTTTATAGAGAATGAATAGATTTTTTTAATAAGGATGCATTAAATTGATTATTTTTAACAGTTCATCAAAGAATAATGATAATCACAATTTCCACCAAATTATTAAGCAGCACAACTGTTCTCAACATTGATAATAATGTTTTTTGAACACCAAAACAGCACATAGAACAATTTCTAAAGGATCATGTGACATTGAAGACTGTGGCTACTAAAATAAATCAGATTTGCTATCAGTTACATTTTAAAATCTATTAAAAAATATTGTATAAATCATATTTAAACAACTATTTGAAATTGTAATATTTCAGTTTCTGTTTTTATTGTATTTTTGATCAAATAAATTAAGTCTTTGTGAGCATAAGAAGAAAATTATACCAACCCCAAACTTTTCTGTAGTGAAAATATATATACATGTACATATACACACACATTTAATAATTCAAAATGTGCCTTTTTAACAGGTCAGTATGGGAATATGGGCTTTAATCCATCTGTGATGCCCCCCCATCCACTATAACAATGGTAACAATCAAGCCACTCCTGAGAAAATTTACTTAACCAGTTAACCAGCACAGTAATTCTCATAATGATTCATTCTGAACAACTAATTGTACAAGTCAGTAAGCCCTTGGGGGATGTTGTAGTTATTAGTCATGTTTGATTATTTTGTTAAAATGAAAGTGACAGTTTTTACTCCCAACTTTCAGGTCCAGCCTGGACACAAGCCCAAATGATGAGGCAGTTCAGTGGCTTTGGCTCACAGTTGAACAGCTATGGTCCACAGTTTTATAGTGACAGTGTACCTCCTCACTCAACAGCAGGATGCCAGAGATTTGAAAGGGAACCCTTCAACAGAGGTACAAATAGATTAAATTTTTCTCAAACCATCTGTATCTTAATGTATTATATTAATGTAATACTGTACTAAACGTCTGGTTATTTTTTTTGTAAGGCGCTAACAATTCAGCTGCTGCCCCCTACTGGCCAGTGAACAACTTAGTCATGAGACACAAACAAAGAAGACCACATAATCCATATACATGGGAGAGACTAAGTACTACTTACAGATACTAATTCCACTGAGTTCTTATTGCGTATGGCCGTAATATGAGGCATCCTTGCATCTCTTTCTTCAAGACTTTCAATTAAAAAGATACATATTCTGCATGGCAATTAAACACCTTTTTTGAATTATAGGAATTGTTGTTTTGGAGGGTGTGTGCATGTTAATTAAGCACTGAAATGTGTTATTTTTTAATATATTTTGTCATAAGTGATGCTTGTCTATTGAGCCTTTCTATGTTATGATTATCATGTGACAAAGACACTGCACTGTGATATTGTAACTGATTTGCCACTGATGGAAAAATTAAGCACCACAGGACAAAACGTTTCTTTTAAGGCTGACATGATTTAATTTTCACAAAAAGTCTATAAAATTGTGATAGTGTAATTGTATTGTTTCCTGTTCATCTGATGCAAACAATGTAAATGGGTTTTTGACTAGGCAAGCACATTGTGCCAAAAAAGAAAAATCATGCTGTGTGTTCAATATTTTTGCACAAATTCTGTACTGTCACTTTGAAACCTTTTCAAGAAGTACGAGGAGAAATATGATAGCAAAAATAGCTGACCCCTCTCAATTCTCCCACCTCTTGAACTTCTACATCAGTTGCCAGTTCAGCTCCTCTAACTTCTCTCTCAAGCCATACAAGCCTGGCATCAGGATCCTCGTCTGAGAACTGTAGGAGACTACCTGAGGGCTTCAGCACCTGTAAGCATTGCTTCACTATCTGTCCAGCCTTAACTTGACCTTCTTTAGACCTAACTAAAGCATCTGTAGTACCCTTGTCCAATATCAAGTCCAGGCTTCTGGCCCCAAAGTGTCCTCTTAACTGTGTGCAGTCCAGCTCCAGGAAGGCAAGAGCAGAGGATGGGTTACATGGCTGTACTGATGTAGAATTAGCGTGCTTCTGCATAAGTTTCACTGCAACTGAAGAGATATCAGCACAGGTGACCTTCACAGCACATGGATAGGTTCTGTAGATACAAGGTCCTAATGCGGACGTGCCACAACCCATGTCCAGGATGTTCAATGGGCCACTCTGGGAATAAGACATGCTCTGAAGTACAAGAAGAATGAAGTCCAAAGAACCACTCAAAATGTTTGAATTGGCTTTTGCTTCCATTTTCTGTGTAGAATCTGTCCCATGTTGCTTTTTTGTCCATGTTTTCAATCAACTCATCTGTGAACACAAGTTATAAACAGTTAGAATTTAGAACAAAAGTATATTTAACCCCCTTTAACTTAAGTATTCTTGAAATTGCAGTGACTTTAACCACAACCTGACAGATTACTGAAATATTTGTTCTGAGAAAAGTCCTACTACGCTACAGAGGAATTATTTGCATAGACCGAGTGTATTAGCCAATTAGAAACGTTGGAGGCTTATTTCTGAGATTTAGGCGGGGCCATTTTGTTCGACCAATGGCAACTGTTTAGAAACCTGTTTGGAAATGGTAATTAATTTAGCATTTTTGTTTGGTGCCGCTTAAATCGAGGTTAATACATGTCAAATACAAGTTACTTAACAGGTTAAGATATAACAATTTTAAAATTGCTATTGGTTCCTATGGAAATATCACAATCAGTTTTGCTCTAATGGAAGTAAAATAATCCTGCTAATTATTACACGTTATTATATGATAATCAGAATGAATGGGAAAAAGGAAATACACACGAACTTGTCAAACTGGTATGATGCCATCTGTGCGCCTTGGTCAGCTTTTGAAGGGTCCTCAGCGGCACTGCAAGCCTGTTAAATAACATTTGTTTGGTTTTTTTGTTGTTTTTTTAAACCAGCCTAAGTAAAGGTTTTCCGTATTAAACAAAACACTGACTGGCAGCATGTGTGATCCTGTAACTGAATGACACGACCCGGAAGTGTACATGAGAGAGGGGGCGGCGGAGAAAGAACTCGATCAAGATGGCGGATGAGCAGCAGGAATCATCACAGGTAGAGATGGAGGGTAAGTGCAAAAAGTAACATTCCGTCACGCAATTTAACATGCGTAAGCAAAACATCTCGCAGGATCCTGCACGAGGGAGCTTGCATTAGAGAAACAATCTGCTTTGGCTGCTGCACGAGCAGCAGGAGGAAATGCAGAGCGTTTGAGGTACAAAGAGTAGACTCTTAGCTCATTTAACCAAAATTAAAACCCGGTCTTCCTAACATTTTCCTAACGTAATGTCATATTTCCATTACGACTCAAAGACTTTGAATAGGATAGTAGCCTTTGGCAGTCAGCTGTAGACCGTAATGTAATATTAAATCAGGGTTTATGGATGCAAGTGGTGAATCTCTTTGTGTTTTAGTTGTGTGTGTGTGTGTAGGTGAGAGGGTGGGAGGCGACCCCTCTAAATTTGATTCCAGCAACCCCCCCCCCCCACTAGACTACGCATAATATGGAGATTTACTTGTAAATATTAAGATGCATAATAGCCCTGACTGATTTTAAAATGTAGTTTTGGCAGCATTGCGTAATTAAGACGCAAAAATGTCACTCACTACATCCATGAACCATTTAACCATTACAATTATTTATTTTATTTTTTTTATTGGCTAATAAACTAGTAAAACTACATATTTTGTATAGTTTTAAGCAGTATATTAGTAATTAGTGCGCTACACTCTTAAGAAAAGTAAATAGGGCACAATCTACTATGTTAATATTAAGGAATTTTCCGTATTGATTTTTCACGGGATTTTTTACCTGCGTTTTAAATTACGCATTGTATTTTGTTTTCGGGTTACAGGGTTACAACGGATCATGGATAATACATAATTAAAATTACTAAAAAATTACTAGTACCTTCTCCATTTTCTAGACATTTTTCTTACAGTGTACCAACTGATCAACAATCACAGGTACAAGATAAGGTGTATCATAAATAAACAATTATTCAATTATTATTATCAAACTGAACAATTATAAAGCGGAGCTAACTTATTTCACGTGTTGTGTGTACTGCTAGGCATCTTTGGTTTCCTCGTTGTAATTTAGATGGAAGTTGTGTGGCTTTTTATCATCAATAAAAAGTGAGTCACTTATCAGGAGTTGCTAAAAATTGGCAAACAAATTTTAAAAATAGCTAAATTTGTTGCTAGGTGCTTTTGGAAGAAAAAGTTGCTAGGGTAGTGTAAAAAGTTGCTAAATTTAGCAACAAAATTGCTAAGCTGGCAACAGTGACACTTTTAAAGACATTGACGGAGCAAGAACACCTAAAATGCTTGTGTAGATTCAGTCGAGTATAAAGTTTACCCTCTTCATCTTAATGCTATTGCACTGAATTTACAGAGCAAATTATTTGCTAATATAACCATAACATCAACAGCAACGCTGAAACACAAGCACGTGGTTCTGTCAGATGCGCGTGAAATTTGCATGTTACTAGGCTATAACAAATACCAGAGGGTGCTCTTATAAAAATGAATATAACTTATGATTTGCCAGGAAATCCCTAATATGGACAAAGGCATTCAGCAATCACTGTAGCTAAGCTGAATAAAAAGTACAAATGTTCTGACTGATGAAACGTGAAGACAATAAATACAAGATTGTAACAATATATGGATTATGTGTGTTAAGTCATCTCTAGGTAATAAATAAATAAAATATATGAATGATGCAATGCTAATTGGCATATCATTTATTACAGTACCGAAATTATAAAATATATTTTCTGCCTTATTCTGTGATAAAAATGGAAAAAGTGTTTGTAGTACATAAACCAAACCTAAAATTGTCAGGAAAATATAAGCAAAAGTATTATAGATTACAAATGATTGGTTATTGTCCAGCAGTGTATTTGATTTCTTAGCCAATTAAAATAAATTTTTATTTTTATTCATAATAATAATAATAATAATAATTATTATTATTATTATTTTGTCAATTACAAAAAAAACATGACATTTGTCTCTTCTGTCCCCCTCACTTATGAAATGATGGCTATGCCCCTGCCTCACACACGACTTTGTTTACATTATGTCGCAATGTGGTGTGATGCAAGTCAGCGAGGTTAAGACACTAAACTGCAGCATTAGTAGAACTGTCATCACTCTCAACTATTATGTGCTCAGGTCCAGTTTTTTTATATATATACTTATTTATTTTGCAGGAGTGAACTGCCTTGCTCATGACGAAGCCATTATGGCACAGCAGGACCGGATTCAGCAAGAGGTGAGTGTTCAGAGTAATGTCGCATTGTAAAAAAAGGCTTGTAATTTAGATATATGGCAACGGTTACTGAACAAATCACTGATGATATTTCGTATGTTTTTGACAAATTGGTAGCTGTTTTTAAGTGATGAATGTAGTTGTACTCGGAAGGATAGTTTAACAAAATATATACCATTCTGTGATCATTTACTCCCTTCTCAAAGCTATTTTTCTTTATTCTAAGGGAAATGTTAGGCAGAATGTTTAGGCTGTTGTTTGATTCCATACAATTAAAGAGATGGGCTGTCAAAATCCAAAAAAAAAAAAAGAAAAGAAAAAAGCACCCTGACTGAAAGTAGTCCACACAACTTGTGCACAATTTTCCAAGTCTTCAGAAGCCATACCGTAGCTTTGAACAATCTAGAATTTAAAGCTGAAGTATTTAATTTCTGCCATTAACGTTACAAAACTAAATTGTCTGTTGACACCAAGAACAATAACTATATTAACATCCACACACCAACAGTAGATAATGTTCTGTTTATTCTAAGGAAGATGCAGTTGTCTGCCACTTTAGATGCTATATAGATAAATATTATCATCCACACCAATGCACAGCAGTGTTCTGTTTATTATGAGTGCATGCTGCAGTTATATCATCTGCTGCTTTAATTTCTCAACCTCTTTAAATAGTGGATTCTGGTTAGCTATCAGAGTTTTTATCATTCATCAGCTGAAAATAATCATTTTGTGTGATTCCAACAATATCATTCTTCTGTATCATCATAGTCGTGGTCTGGACTGTGCTATTCTCTTTTTAAAACTTTATCATTGTGGTTATTGTTCTTGGTGTGAACAACCTTTTAGACTTGAAATATTATAAAGCACATAGGTCATATGAACTGTTTTTGAAGAGGTTGACAGCATTTTTCCCTATTCAAGTTCATTGTATGGAAAAGAACAGAAACATTCTGCTTGACATCTCTCTTTGTGTGTAACTGAAGAAAGCAAGTCAAACAGATTAGGAACAATATGAGGATGACTAAATGAACTAACCCTCTAATTGCTTGTGATTTGTTTTAATAGATAGCCACCACTAACCCTTTAGTGTCGGACACACAAGATATCTCTGTGCTTCAGGGTGAATATGCTGCAGAAGACAGCATTTACCAGCTCAAGATGAAGGTTGCTACATTTTTGCAAGCTTACTTTATATGCAGCAGGTGCCTGAAACCTTCTGTAAAACTGTTATTTTTACTTCTTGTTTATAGGACCTTCAAAAAAAGTATTCCTCTATTCGAAAGACACGGCCAGATGGAAATTGTTTCTACAGAGCTTTTGGCTTTGCACATTTGGAGTCACTACTGGATGACAGCAAAGAGCTGCAAAGGTAGTGTACTTTTGGGTTTGGGTGCCTAATGAAGATATCATTGATTTTGCTTGGAATGGTTAAACTAATTCAGAAGATAGCAGCAACCTTATTTACGCAAATTACCATTTTGTAAATCGTTTGTCTTTCTGTCATTGTAATGAATGTTTAAGTACCAGACCTGTCTCAATTTTGGCACTATAGGTTTAAAGCTGTGGCAGCAAAGAGCAAACTGGACCTTGTGAACCAGGGCTTCACTGAATTCACTATCGAGGACTTTCACAAAACTGTGAGTTGGAAATTGTATCAGTTAAAAGCTATGCCCAACTGACATGCCTTCTTAAATTCAAAACTCAACACTTAAAGAGTAAGATCACAGATTTTCAACCAGCTTTGTATTGTTACAGAGTCAGTAGTATATAGCGTTGGGTCCGAGTCTACCTTGTAGAATTGAGTCCAAGTCCGTAACCAATTAAGTTTGAGTGGGAAATTATTATTAATGTCTTGTCATCTTAATTTAGTTATTTTTTGTTCTCTTTCACGGAAGACATTAATTGGATTTGACTGTGATTAAAAAAAAAAAAGTCCAAAATGTCCAAGTCCATGTCAAGTATGAGTACAAGTACCCCACTCTCATAGTAGAAGTAAATGAACTTATTTTTCCAAGTTGCCAGGATCAAGATATGTGTATTTTTGTGTAGATGTAAAATGCATCATCTGGCAGACTTTTGACAGCTCTAGAGTTTTTGTGAAAACTACAGATCATACTTCTGCATTTTTGTATCCCTGCTCACAAATAGTCTGATTGACTATGCCCAGTGCTGCATGATGAGTGTTTAAGTTTTTGTTAATTTTTTCAATTTAATTTATGCTCACTGTGGTTTCTCTTGTGTCAGTTCATGGACCTGATTGAGCTGTGTGAAAAGCAGCAATCACTTGGTGAATTGCTAAGCTCCTTCAACGACCAGAGCGTGTCTGACTACATAGTGGTTTACCTGAGGCTTCTCACCTCTGGATACCTGCAGCGGGAGCATGTGTTCTTTAAGCACTTCATAGAGGGTGGCCGTTCTGTCAAAGAGTTTTGCCAGCAGGTGAGTGCCACCTAAGAGTATTTGAACTGGAGTATGAACTTGTGTGAATTGGTTTGTCTAAGACATGGTTAAAAATTGAAGCAAAGTAATACCGAGTAATAAATGTTTTAATAATCCATGTTTTGCTTTTAGGAGGTGGAACCCATGTCGAAAGAGAGCGACCACATCCATATCATTGCCTTGGCAAAGGCACTAAACGTGCCCATTTTAGTGGAATACATGGACAGAGGAGAGGGTGGAACGGTGAACAATCATGTCTTCCCTGAAGGAAGTGAGCCACGCATCTTCCTGCTCTACCGCCCAGGCCATTATGACATTCTGTATAAGTGATACTCTATATTCTGTGGTTCCATTGTGAAGAAACCATCCCAGTTCTACAGCCAAGTTGAGTCATACATGTGTATGCGATGCTATGCTATGATTTATTAAGATTTCACTCCGGTTCTCCCCACATTACAAAATGAATGATTTTTTTTCTGTGCAAACAGAAATTAAAGCTCTTAATCTCTTAAAAACTGACACTGCATCAAACTGCAGCATTAGGGTTGTACAGTAGGTGTTCTGTGGTTGTAAATGTTATCAACTTGCTTTTAGTGTTTTTCCTTTGTTACACTGCCTTTCATGACTTTTATTAAAGGGATTTACACCTCACCTGAAGTCTGTTTGTGGTTTCAGAAATCATTTTACAGTTCAGAAGTGGACCCAAGCCAGTAACAAGAAAAGAAACCAGCAATTACATGAATTGGTTTTAATCTTAGACAGCACAATGGTTTAAGTGCTTATTTTACATTCATTTACCCAGCAAACTACACCTTATGTAGAGTGATGGCTACTTAAAGTAGGTTTGGGTAAAATGTATAATCATCATCATCATCATCATGTATAACTCAATCCACTACACTATAAAGATGTCTGATATTCATCTGGAGGCACCCTTCTCCATCATGGCCGTTTTCTGTGGGAGTCACACGAGTTGGACAGGATCCATCCAGCCGGACCGAGGACGGCAATCGAGATAAAGGCCATCACAAATATGCTCTCCTAAAAGTGTGGGGGCAAGGGTGTATGAATATATGATATTGCCAAAGTAATCATTGTGGATGCATTCAATATGTCCGATTCATGAACCAGTTTTAACCCTTACAGAAAAATAACCATGGTTAAATCAATAAATTAAAAAAAAAAAAAAAAAAATTTTTAAACCATGGTAACCACAAATTAACCATAGTTTTGCTAGACTAACCATAGTTTATCATGGTATTTATCGTAAAACTGGTTATACAAATGGTAATCAATACGCCAAAAACCATGGGAACTTAAAAATGAATCGGTTGAGCCGGTTCACAAAGCTGATTCGTTCACGAGGCGGATTGAATCCAAGCACTTCTCTCATGCATCCTATCAAACAAAAAACTCGAACACTCCCGAGCGTTTACAAAATGCACTGGAAAAGACTTACGACAATTGAGAAAACGGCCAAAAAAAAAAAAAAAAAAGTGATTCATTAAGTGAATCATGTCTGCAACAATCTGAAGAGACATACTTGTATATTTAAAAAAAGCAACTTGAACACGTTTTAATTACGTATTAATGTTAACTATGCAAGATATTTTAGCTTTTTAAAACAGCTCGAAAGAACCGATTCGTGCAAATCACTCGGAGTTTCCTACTTTCCATCACTGTCTGTTGAACTTACCACAGCGCTGACTCTGCTTTTTGCAGATGTAGAGGTAATGTTGAAACGCTGGTTTAAGACATTTTGTTTGGGTGTAAATCTTGTGCTTTTGAGTGCTCGTACAAAGCCAAACATCATGTAGTCTACTGTAAACCGGCACTGAAGAAGTAAAAAACAAGAAACACACCGCGTGCCAGTTTCATTTATAGCTACTTTTACGTTTCCCGCCAAGAAGTTAATAAGCTCCCCTTGGCACTGCCTTCTATCCAATCAACACCCTTGTTAATTATCAATTACATAATGTTTCGACAAGCTATTAATCTATTAAATCACACCTCAAACATGAGAATGATTATTAATGTTAAAACAATGTTAAATATTTTTGTCACAATCAATCAGTATGTTGATAATGTTTTTTATTGTTGTTTTTGTTTTTTTTAAATACATCCTTAACTCCTTTGTCTATGGGTTTGAGGTCAATTAGCAAAATATTGTTTAAATAGTTTTGGAATAATGCCAAAGCACAGAGCAAGTTTCAAACATTCTCGAAAAAGAAAAAGAGAAAGAAAAAGGATGAACAGAATGAACTTGTAAAAACAAGCGCATAACCCTGATAAGATATTGTTTTTAATTGTACATGTTTTACATTAAATCATTTCAATCAAAAAAAGAGGAAAATTATCAATAGACCAAGTATTTCCTTTCATCTTCAGCGCTATGCTGTTTACAATGTATGATACAACAAAATGAACAAGAGTAGGCTAGTTTATAGTTATTAAACTATAAATTTTAAACAAAGATAAGCACAAAGGCACATTTACCTTTTTGATCTGCAATTTCGAAACCAAATACATACATTCATTTCTTGTTCCTGTACAACAAGCCCTTCAAATACAAATCAACTTTATCTTTCAATCTTCATCTCAAGCTCCTTGTTTTGCAATAATAAAAAAAAAGACAAGACTTTCAAGGCAGTAAATGGTCAACGAAGCAGCATTCTCCTTCCTTCTAAAGAAATGTCCAGTTTCTCACAAAGAAAAGGAAATCTAGTAGCAATCGCCTCAAAAGTTGCCATGTTGTGAGATGATACATAAGGGTTAAACAGTGCATCTCATTTAACTAAAAACTCTTATTCAAAAACATGTCAATATAAGAGCTTTGGTAAAGCGAGGCTGATCTTCTCAAGACATTTATGCATGTCATTTCTCAAAGCAGGCACAGCACATTTATATTCTTACGTAGACATAAATTTTAACTTTGGCAATAATAATTATCTGAGAAAAGTACTATAAGACATACGGAATATGAAAAGTAAATATAAATGGCCCCTTTTGAAAATACTGCAATAATATGCCACAACATTTAGTTTAAGAAAAGTTCCAGTTATGACAGAAT
The DNA here is from genome assembly GCA_034780575.1 of Labeobarbus marequensis. Lineage (NCBI taxonomy): Eukaryota > Metazoa > Chordata > Actinopteri > Cypriniformes > Cyprinidae > Labeobarbus > Labeobarbus marequensis. Next base: position 11,939,031 of record JAUZSZ010000095.1, on the reverse strand, counting down.
GAAACTTCTGTAACTTAAAGATGCACTTTAGCATCCACTATGTACATGTTTTCAATCATCATACAAATACATAAAACAAAACATTTTAAACAGAACAATAACGTTTACCAAGCCAAAGAACGGAATGAAATTGAATACATGCACTGTGAGGCTGTAAATTATTAAAGCAATTTGACCTTAAAACCAGAATGAAAGATATTTAAATAATAAATAAATAGCAGTGCATGGACACTTCCCCTGCTGTATTCAATGAGAAATATATGCACGCATGCATTCTTTGGCAGTGTCGGATGTTAACGAATTAAGCGCAAAAAAACTTTCCCAAAAGGTTATTAGTGCAGCTGAAGTCCTAACAGACAACTTCAAGTAGTGATGTAGTGTTTTCGAATTGAACTGAACATTAGTCTGTGATAGTTGTGCTTTTCTGTACTCAACTGTCATGTCAATGTAATGTCCTTTCTTTAAAACATACCGCAGTTCAAGGTTTTTTCAGTCCATCTCAAATCCCATTATGCTCACACTCATTCAGCACTTTTCAGTACTGTCCGTACCCCATCCCGAACCCCAGCCCCAGGCTGAGGCTCTCTCGAAGTCCCCTGAGCTGCTCCTCACCGAGCCTGATCTTGTCATCCAGTTGCCTCTGCTCTACCAGTAGGGCTGCTTTCATCTTCACAAAGTGACTGTAGTC
>JAUZSZ010000095.1:11923162-11938243 GCA_034780575.1 Labeobarbus marequensis | reverse complement strand
GTGTGTGTGTGTGTGTGTGTGTGTGTGTGTGTGTGTGTGTGTGTGTGTGTGTGTGTGTGTGTGTGTGTGTGTACACACTATATTAATATACTATTATTAATATTTGAATTTATTCTATATTTTAAGTATGAACTTTTTGAATTGTTCATTTTCATTTCTTAATTTAATTTTAGTTTCTGAATTTATTTTGTGCCTTTTCCCTTTTTTCTTTTTATGTATTTTGTTTTTATTTTTTTAAGTATTAACTTTTTTTATTTTTTTTTATTTATTTATTTTTCTATTATTACACTTATGAGTTGTTTTTGTATTTTGTTGTTTTCTAATTTTCAATTCACGGTTTGTTCAACACTTGACATGACCCTGGTGTTCGGTCACAGCGAGGTCTTGTACATCTTGCTTATTAGGAGACTCGTTGAGTTCTTCAGTTTGAGGCTTCAGTTTAATGTTTGTGCAGACTCCTTTCAAGCTCTACTTTTGCAAAAGAAATAAAGTGTTTAGTGTACATCTCTGTTTGTCTTTTCCAGGTCATTCAACCCTTTCTTCCCTTTACTGGAGTGTTTCCAGACCCCAGGAGTCCAGCTGTGGGCCGCATGGGCCATGCAGCACGTCTGCAGAAAAAATGGTGAGATCAGTACCATAAACCCAATGCTCCTGAGCCCAAAGACTTTCTGTGTTGTTAATTTTATTTCCCGTTCTGCCTACATGAATGCAGCAGGGCGGTACTGCAGCATGTTACTGGAGGAGGGAGGACTGCAGCAGCTAGAGGCCGTGAGGTCACATCCCAAAACCCACAGCGACGTGCGGCGATTGGCCGAAAGCATCCTAGACAGTTTACATCGCCACAGAGCGCGCACAGGATACACAGAACCGCCCAAAACACACACGCATAGAGGTACGTGTCCACAGAAGAACGAAAGTCAAGTTCCTTTTAAATTTGAAAGGATTTAACCTCCAAATTGCATTTCGAAACTTCAGTTTCTAAAGTTTAAATGTTAAGTTTTAAATCTAACGTGAGTTTTTTTTTCTCACATTTCTTTGTTTTCCAGAGAAAAACGTTCCATGACACCGTCAGTAGTCTCTGGATAGGATGCCGCAAAAACTGGAAGCTGTTTGTATGTGTATGTGTTCACTCATGCCCATCCGTATGACAATGATGCTCTGCTGCTCTTCCTGTTAGGAGGAACATGCGGATGAGTTACTTTGCATATGTTTGCACACGATGGAATCCATTATTTATTTGACATAAGAATTAAGTCTCCGTGATCTGAGGAAATATTTATTTAGACACTCAGCAGCTCAGAGAGTGTGTTTATGTTAAAACGTAGGAAGTATGTGAGAGTTTATATGTGTGTGTATGTGTGTATTAAGAGCATGTGCATCATATTGCTACGTATGCATATTCAGATTTGGATGCAACTCCATAGGAAATTTCATTTATATGACAGATTTCTGTCCTGTTGGGCATAAAATGCAATAATATAATGACACAACAGATACAGTTGTTACACATGGAAATCCATGAACTGTTTGGTAACGTTAAGTGTGGAATGTTAAATTTAAAAAAAATGTATTGAAGTGCATTGAACAGCAGCATGAGAGGGATGAAATATATTTTTATAGACTGTATATCAACTGTGGCAGATGACAATGTTTGATGTCATGTTGCACGCAAAGTATTATGAGTTTGTTTCAAAAATGGTACTGGACTGAACACAAACTCAGAAGAAAGTTTCCTCAAGAATCCAGAGATCTTCAGAAGCAAACGAAACGGGTACAGATGAATAAAAATCAAAGCTGTTGCCTTTGCTGGAAAGCAGGAACATGTCAATAAATGGATTGCTGCCTCGTAAACCACGTTGAGAAATCAAGCACATAGACACAAAAACGGATGCAGATAAACGGCACCTTGTAAAAAAGTCAAGAGGAAGAACTTTGTTCTGATAGTGGCAACTTTGGAGCACTGGTGATTTGCCAAATGTCATTGGATTTGCCGCCTTGTAAACATACTTGCACTGAGCTTTAACACCAATGCTGCTGTTAAACAGCAGGTTCAACTTGTCTTGTTTGAAATTGCAATTAAAAAAAATGATACTCCATTTTGTTCCGGTGATCTAAAGAAGCTTTTTGTTTTTTGTATATATAAATGTTTTATTTCCCTGGATGTGTATGCTTCTTTTCACAGCATGGATTTGGTTTTCTGTTCATAACTGGGCCATGTATTATGATGAGATGCTTCAGCAAATCTTATTGTGCAGCTGTTCCTGCAAATTGCATGAAATAAGTATTTGTTATAATTTTACTATAATTTTTGTTTGGCAACTTTGGCCAGGTTTACACACCTGAAATATCACAACATTAAGAAATATTGATGTTAAATTTAATCTGCCACTGTAAATGGACCAAATGAGTTAACTGACCTTTATGGGCCAAGTGTGGAGACTCATCATGTGCATGGCCCTCCATGAGGACAGATCTCGGTTTGCGCCATATGGTTCTCATCATTACTCAGAGTGTGGATTGAGCAGCAAAACTAGAGACAGCTAGTGTCATACTGCTGCTCAGATTCACATTTATGCAAATTATGTTTGGGGAATAAAGAACGTAAAACCCCTGCTGCTTCGGTCTGCTGTTAATCTTTATTAATACATTCATTTTCAAGTATTTTTTAATTGAAAGTATTTTTTAAAAATCTTACATTTTAAGAGTATCCTAGCTCAAATTTTTTTATTTTATTTAATTTTTATTACTTCTTAAAAGTATTTTATTTTCTGTATTTTCATAATTGAGAGAAAATTGTATACCCAGAAACATTATGGGCAGATTTACTAACAGCTCGCGCCAGCGCAAACCGTCCTTTGGTGTTAAAATAGTACTGTCAGGATTTACTAATGACGCACAGTGAAAAATTAGCGCGGAAAAGCTGTGGACACAGTTATTTTAGCGCCTGACCTTATTGAATATGCATTTGTAGGAGTTTCCCTTTCAGACGCAAAATTTATGGGAGGAGAGTATTCAAATGATTTACTAACATTTGCACTTGTCAAATTACTGATATTTGTGCCATTATTTAACGCCCAAAAAAAGCATGTCTTAAATGCAGGCGCTAATTTGCGCTGATCTTGGTAGATTGCGCTGGTCATTATGGAAATGATCTGACTGTGTCCGTCTTCTTTAATCTGCGCACTGTCCGTAAATCACATGCGGAATTTTATCATAGGAAAGATTAAATGAAAATGACATCAAAATTTTTCTGAAGACAGTCGGTTCCCTTCAAAGATGTATTCCTACAAAAACATCCGCGCCGTGTTTTGACTTTGAAATGTACAGTACTCATGTTTATGTTTAAGTCAAAGCCTTTTGGAAAATCTATTTGTGGCGGTCAGCATAGATATTGTGGCAGGCCACCACAAATAAATCAATGTATGGGAAATACTGTGATAATATAGTTTACATTTTGCAAGGATATTTCTCTCCTCACCCTCTCGTGGTGGCCAGTCTCTGGGTCCACACAGTCCAAGGCGCTTTCTACCCGGATCAGTCTCCCAGAAAGAGACAACAGCAGGCTGGTTACCTTGTCTAGGTCACCAATGAACATACGGTACTTGTCCACCTCATTGGGCTTGCAGATAGCGAGCACCAGGCTCTCCATCTCCTCTCCCAGCTGAGTGTTGGCACGAATATCCTCTTGCAGGCCCCTCTGTGCCTCACGTAGGACACCCAGCTTTTTACGAAGGCTCTCCATCAGCTGCTTCTTTAAGTGTAAACATTTACGATGAGAAGTGGCATATGTACACATACACTACTGCTCAAAAATTTGGGGTCAGTACATTTTATGTATTTATTTTTAAGAAATTATACCTCTAATCAGAAAGGATGCATTAAATTGTTTAAAAGTGAACGTAAAGACATTTACAATGTTACAAAAGATGTCTATTTAAAATAAATGCAGTTCTTTTGAACTTTCTATTCATTCAAGAATCCTGAAAAAAAATTATCACATTTTCAATGACAAAAATATTAAGCAGCACAACTATTTTCAACATTGATAATAATAATAAATGTTACTTGAGCACCAAATCAGTATATCAGAATGACTTCTGAAAGATCATGTGACACTGAAGACTGGAATAATGCTGAAAATTCAGCCTAGTCACCATTTATTCCGTCACAGGATTAAATTACAAAACTTGAAATAAGCAAGCCATACATTTCTGAATCTTTCACCTTATAATTGAGTTCTTCCTCCTCCTCTTTCCTCTCTGAGATCTCTCGAAACCTGGCAAGAAGTTGCGGGTTGTCAGCTGACATGTCATAACAGGCTGATCGTGAAATTTGTCCTGTGGATGTTCCCAGTCTGGAGGGCCTAGGGAAGAGTCATGGATCATTCAGAAGCAAAATAATGAAGATGGAGGCACTGTTACAATCTTTCTGATAGAACAGAATAGAATAGAATACACTGACAATTCATGTAGAATTTACTTTGAAACAAGATTCACTCAGAAAGTGCAAATAAAAAACTATTACAAAGAAACAGCAAGTAACACATTGATAAAAGCATGACATTTTGAAGCAGAAAGACTGAAAAAGTATTATATTGGTGTACCTCTCTAGTGTTCCTCCGCTGATTAGGTGGCCTCCTCTCCAGCTCTCTCCACCCATCTCTTTATTTACACTGTGTGGAAATAACTCTCCCATCAGCTCTTTCCTAGATAAACCATAATCATCCTCTAGAATGGAGTCAACCAAAGCGCCCCTCGGCCTTCTAATGTTTCTCCCTGATGGAGCCCCTTCCTCAGGCATGCTGTCAATGTCTGTCTCCAGCACTATAACTGGTCGGGCAAAACCCTGCATCTCCATCCTGTCCTCTCCTTCCCTCCTGTCAATTTCTCCTAACTGCTCATTCTCACTGATCTCATCTATGTCTGTCTCCAGGGGCTGGTTTCCATCTTCAATACTGATGGGACTGCGGGAGGAAATATGTTGGTTTTTGTAAACGGTTCCAGGGAAGCCTGCTTGATGGGGCTGCAAGTGGTAGTTGTTCATGGAGAAGTAGGATTCGGGACACAAGGGTCCAGCTGACAAACTGTTTTCTGGGACTTCATGAGACCTGGTAGTGCCCTGTGCATGGTAGTGAGGACCGGACCGGTCCCACTCAGCTCGATGCTCAGAAAAGATGGGCTTCACCAGTGTGACTCTAGGCTCATCTGACACTGTAGCATTGTGGACAGGTAATCTAAGATAGGGGAGACATGAAGGTTATTTATTCAAAAGTACATTAAAAATGTAATTTATTCCCATTCAAAAGTTCAGGGGCAGTAAGATCTTTTTTTTTTTTTTGTAATTTTATTAAATAAGGATGCATGAACTTGACCAAAGGAACAGTAAAGACATTTATGATGTTACAATTCTATTTAAAATAAATGCTATTCATTAAAATATCCTGAAAAAATGTATAACCATTTCCACAAAAATATTTAGCAGCATAACTATTTACAACATTAATAATAATAAGAAATGATTCTTGAGCAACAAATCAGCATAACAGAATGATTTCTTAAGGATCACGTCACAATGTAGACTGGAGTAATGGCTGCTAAAAATTCAGCTTTGAAAAAATTAAAAAAAAAATATATATATTAAAATAGAAAATGGTCATTTAAAATGATGATGATATTTCACAATATTACTGTTTTTACTGTATTTTTAATCAATTGAATACAGTCTTGGTGAGCGGTAGAGACAAACTAATTTTGAAACATTAAAATTAAAATTTATTTTAATATTTTTTGGCATTAAGTGAAAAAAAAATTCAGGATAAAAGTGTCCTGATATCATAATGAAGTATGAAGTATCAGTGTCCTTATATCATACTGAAAAAAAAAAGAGTTTGGCATAATAATTTATTATTATTTTTTTAGAAACCAGTAAATACTATTCAAAAAACAAAATGTATTGTGGTCTAATCACCATGCAGTAAAAATACTTTTTTACCTTAAAATATATTTATAAACCTTTTGTAAAAACACGGAGATGTGTTCTCCCATGTATTCAAAGTATAAAGTTAATTTGTTTTTACTTTTTATTTAATGGTTTCATCGCTCAAGATTTTTGAGTCATTAAATCTAAAAATTTCTCGAAAATGGTTAGCTAAAACCATATGAAATTAATAGGAATACCATGAATAAGTCTTATATGTCATGCGTGTGGGGTTGAAGAGTATGTTTTACCTTGTGCGTGGTTCAGGCCGCGGCAAAGGTTGATGAAGTTCTCTCCTTATGTCTCTCTCTCTTGGGGGCAGGGCTACAGGTTTAAAAGCCTGACATGTAAAAGCAGGGCTGGGGGGAGCCACTGAGTACTCTTGACCGCAGCAGTGATGGCTCTCTGAGACCTCTCTCGGAGGAAGACTCTAGGAGCGCTGCCGTGTCATTTCAGACACACTGGGGGGCTGGGGTGTGCACGGCTGTGGTCGAGGTGGAGAGGAAGAGGGAGAGTTAAAGAGTAGAGGGGAGGAGAAGAGGTTATGGTGAGATGCCCGTCTCTTGTGGAACTGATCCCATTTTGGGGGCGGTGGACGAGGAGGCGGAGGCCCTTTTTTCTTCTTTACTTCACCGACACATACTCCATTCTCATCCAGGTCACTAAGGGTGGACGCACGCATTCTGCTCGGTGTGACATTGGTGCGATTATGAAAATTGTGTGTGTCCACACGAATGTCATTTTCTGACATAGCACGGTTTCTAAGGAGTGAAAAAAGATGCTCCTCAGTTCGGCCACCTGTCATGTTGCCACCTTGACCCATGAAGTTAGGAACAGCAGCACCCTCTCCTGTTTTGGAGTCTCTCCTACACCTTGAGTAGTCTCTGTGGAATACGAAATGTTATGCTATACTTCTTATAAGTAATGGCTTGTTAATAGCCATACGTAAATAAGTAAAACATGCAAAATATGGGCAAAAGCAGTAAGTAAATCTATTGAGACAAGAAATCTTACCTCTCTGTTAAACTGAAATTTCGGCTTAGTTTTTTTGCTTGTTCCTGCACAGGGTTTGCCTGTAAAATGTGTTTGCAATATATTTACATATAAAATATTAAACAATAAATAAAATATAATTAGAATAAATTAACAGAACAAAACTGTGTTTTAGAGTTTTACCAAAGCTTACTACTACTAAAAAAAAAAAGCAACTAGGTAAATAGATAATTTCACCTGTCTACTAACCTGTTATGTAGCATATATCACATCTGAAACAACCTACTGTAGGTGATCTTAAAAACCCTGGCATTTAAATGTCTCGACTGTTGTTAACTGCAACAGTTAACTGCTGTTGTGCTAACCATCTGTAACCCAGATTTTTAAAAGCACATCCTGAGCAAAATATCTGATAACTGCCAAAATAATCGATACTGTTCAAAAACATTCTGTTCTGAGAACTTTAAGGGGAGTCAGTACAGTGAACAGTATCTTTGATTCTCATCCAGTGGACATGGGCTTAATTCAACTATTAAATTCCCTTCTGAATTCACCTGAATATGCCCTCAAGGATTTAAAAAAAGGTCTAAAAGATCTAAACACACTGAAGGACTAAAAATGGCTCAGAGATCAGTTAGATTATCATTTCATGTTTTAAGTTGAAACTCTTAATACACTAAAACCAAGTTAAAACTGGTTTTATTAAATTAAAACAAATAAAAACCAAAGGACATGTAATAAGACTAGTGATTGTTACGTTAGAATACATATTCAATCCTCCTGTTGTATTAAAGCCGATTCATGGTTTTTATGCAGTTTTGGCCAAAATTTGGCCTTTTGGGACTCTGAGGAAGCCCAATTTCAAGATATCCTGCATGAATGCTAATATTAAAATAAGTCTGCACTAAAGACTCAAAACAACCATCTCATTCCCATCTACATGGCACTATACCAAAAACAGCTCAAGTAGAGAATAAACAGTTTCATCCTTATTCAATTCCAACAGTGTGCAGAAAGATCAATGCACAAAGTAGATATATAATATTTGACAGATAACAGAAGTACCTTTCTGGCTCCAATAAGGCAGGCTATTTTCAATTCAAAATTATTTAACTGAAAAATAGTTTCATCTTTTAGTTTCTAAGAAACTAGAACTGTAAACAACCACAATAAAGAAAGGAAATCACACCCTCTTCTATAACCAGGGAGCAATGTTTGATTTACATCTGTATTCATGCTCAAGCTATTCATTATAAGCAAATGTACAGGCTACTCATTATGAATTTATGAGGTTGTTATTTGACAGTGAACTGCAGGAGGAAAGCTCTTACTTGCATAAATAATTTAATAACAATGTCTCCATTTTGCAAAGATATATATAGTGCATACTATGACATTTGCATCAATAAGGTATTACTCCAGTACTTGCTATGTGGCTATTATCTGTTAAATTTTCTTTCAGTAATCACATGACTAAAGGCATACAGCTTACCGACATAATGACATAATGTTTTTGCCCCAAAGATGATTCAGCAGATCCCTTGGGGGCCATGAAGTTACTGTCTGCTGGACAATACAGTGGCACACTTAACCCAGGACATGGCAGAGTATGTAAAGCAGGTAAATAGCAAAACTACACTGGCGCTAATTTAGTATACTGTAATAATCTTTGTTACAGTGGTACTCGGAAAATCTGGAATTCAGTTCCCTGGGTTGACTGAGAGCCTTGATCAGAAAAGCTTCACAACACCTTGTTTTAGACAATAGACAATGCTAAATTCCTAATCTTACCTCAGCTGGTGTGTAGCTCTTGGCCTTGTAGGGTGGATTCACGTGGTAGTCATCACACTGATTGACCTGGGTGGTCACTGGGTGGAACGCTGAGCAAGGCTTTTGGAGGTTGGTGGTAGTGTTGCTATAGAAATGCTCAGAGGACTGCAGAGAGGAAGGAACCTGAGGACTGGGCGGCTGTTTCCGACAGGCGTCGTGAGATAAAGATTGAGGAACCGTGTCACCGCTCATATTGTTTTCTGAACAAACAGTTTCTCTCCTCGATTCCCATTCTTGCTCTCTCTGCAGCAGTCTTTGCCTCTCCTCCCAGTCTTTTACCCTTTGTTGCTCTTTTTCCCTCTCTTTCCTTAATCTTTCCTTCTCCCTCTCTTGTTCTCTAAGTTTCTCTTGCTCCTTGACTCTCTCTTGCTCTCTTTCTTTCTCCTGCCCTCTCTCTATCAGCCTCTCCCTAAGTTTTTCAGAACCCATAATCTGTCTTCCATTGTCAAGTGAGTTGACGTAGGGCACATCTTGATATGAAAACCTCCTCCGGCCCAGGTTAGCGGCCATTTCAAGAGGTTCAGGTGAGGATGGATGGTTCGGTCTACTCGGCTTCTCTAGTCTCTGATTTCGACTTGTCAGGCTTGACAAGTTTGTTACAGACTGACTCAACTTTCTGCTAGTCTCTTCAAAAAACCTCCTGCGGTCTGCAAAGGGAGGGATATCATACTCGTCTGATCGACCTAAGCGACTACCAGAGGAACCTGCCCTTCCTCTTGTTGATCCCATTTTCCCAGACCACATCTGTCCAGTAGCCTCATTTCTCTTACTCTCAGAGGGCTCAGTTTCCGGTTGAAGCTTGTATTCTGGTGTCCAGCGCCATCGCCGTGGTTTACCTGCAGGTGCCATCTCCTCCACCACATGCACACACACTTGTCTGGCATTCTGAGGGATCTGGGTTTGGGTCTGAGATGTCTGGAAGCACACAGCCTGGGTTCTGGAATGTTCCTCAACTTGGGTTGCATCTTGTTGAGATGTCTGTTTGGATATCTGCATGGAGACCGTCGGAGGACTGGTAACAGGACTTGAGAAGGTTTGGGGTCTGGGCTGGTGGTACTCTGGAGGAGCTACTGCCTCCATGTTGAGATCTGCAACCTCTTCTTCCACAGTCTCGTCACCACAAGGGTTTCTACTCTTCTGCAGCTGGGCCTTCTTCCTCTGGATCTCATTTCTGAGGTTTGTGGCAAAACGCTCACTTCTACGATGTGACTTGGAGCTACGGAACTGACGTTTCTGTGACTGCTTTGTGACGCTACCATCATCTACCCTCACTTCTCGCCCATTCTCATTCAGGTGAGTGTCCACACACACGTTAGCACCTACAGACCCAAAGTTCTTCTCACTGGTATGAGAGCTAGCAGTGGAGAATCCATTCTCCATGGGATTTCCAGAGACATTACTGGGCTGCCCCCAGAGATTCTGTCCAGAATCTAGAGGATCCCCCTCTAACCTGGGATCCTCAAGTTCGGAAGTTGCTACTGAACCAGGTGTGGAACATCTACTCACTCCCCACTTGGCCTGGGCCGTATTTGGACTAGTATCACTCAGATAAAGGGGCGACTGTGACCACTGACAAGTTGGAGATGCACGATTATCACTTTTGTCACCAGTAAAATCCATCATACGCAGCTGAGAAGCTAGAAGTTTCGCAGGTGCACTGTGTCTGTGCATTACCGACTGGATATTACGTTCTGGTTGGGCATCAAAGCTCTCATCCCTATTCCTTCGTGAAAAGGGACTGAGAGGAGGTGTAGACGCCACCAAAGATTCTGAATAGCTCTCCAAATGTTTTTTCTCACGGTCAGTTGCCTTGCTATCTCCTTCAGAGTCTGTCTTAGAGTTGAAGGTGTAATAAGGTTCAATAGTGCATCCTTTACGTTCTTGCTCATTGTCTTGTGTTCCATTCAAATAAACACTACCAGTCAGAACTTCCTGGATTTGGGATTGATGTTCAACCATGAAGCTGGTTACACTTGGGATGCCTACAGGAGCAGACACACAGCGTTTATCTGTTGGTTGGCCTCTAGTAGCCCTAAAACTGTCCTTCCTCATGGGTGGCTGCGGTGGTGCACAGTGTTCCTCCTCACAGCTATAGGACGATGGTCGGACTTTAGCCTCAGATCTGTCAGACAGTATCTTGGAGTGTCCACGCTCTTCCTGCTGGTTTCCATGGCCACTGGGGGCACAATGTTGGCCTCCATCTGGATACCTGCAGGAAGAACCAAAACCCTGGAGAAGACTGTCCATAGAGTTGGTCTCCTCAGGCTTGACGGGGACAGTGTAATCAGATGTGTTTGAGCTGGCTGAGAATGAGCTGTAAGCAGAGTCACGTTTGTTGTTGAAGATGACAGGATCAATGGGAGAGAGCTGACTGTCATAGTAACCCTGGTTAGGAGGATTCTCCAGACTCTCCATACTTCCTACTGAGCTACTGCGGTCTGTGCTGTAGTGCCTGGAGATATGGCCCCACTGCATGGACAGCTCACTGCACAACAAAACAAAAGTGAACCAAGTTAGACGATGTGACAATCACCATAAGGATTTCAAAGATTGCGTACAAATTGCTTACAAATTTCAGTATCAAAGTATGAAGTACTTTTTTGAAATTTGCATTTGGCTTGTAAAATTCATTTAGCAACTGAGCAAAAGCATCAGTCTACAAAGTGTCTCTCACCACACAATGCAATATGGAATTGATTTCAAGGAAGTATTATTAAATCACATTTAGAGTATTCAGATCAATAAAAAACTAAACATAACTAAATTCAATAAAAAACTAAAAGAAATAAAAACAGCATTTTCCTATTGTAAGCCTCATTTTGCATCAGTTGAAATAAAAATACCTCAGCAAAAATAAAAAAACAAACCTGTATGTGCTAACTTTTGACTATTTTATTTTAAATTGATAATCATTTTGTGTTACAGGTGTTGTGATTAGGTTTCACAGTTTCAGCAGAAAGACACTGAAGAACAAGTCCCCCAAAAACAAACATCAATTTTGAAGTTGAAAGTTAAAGATTAGTCCCTTAGATCAATGCTATGTTTTGTACTACAGGTTTTCTTGTGTGATTTTTGGTCACTTTGCTGGTGATCTGTGAAGAATGTCTGAGTCATACGTCTGAAAATAGTGGTGTCATCCGGTGAGCCACATGTTGACATAAGACATGAGATCACCAGCTTCCTCTCTGATTGTTTTCCTTGTGAAACTTGCTGGAAGCAAAATTCCCTAATTCAACAACGTGATCTATCCCTCTCTCTCTCTCTCGTGCACACACAAAGATCTGTTAAAGCTATTAGTATAATGTACATGTTGCAAATTATATCTATATCAATTTATACCACTGAAATGCTAAAAAGAAATGCAGAATAAGGTATATTTCCATCATCTGTATGACAATTATTAAACCAACCTATTGTCACCTCCAGAGTGCCAAGGTACACTGAGAGGTGTGAAGTGGAGCTGCATAGCCGGGGGGCCATCTGAGGGGTCACCAGTGCCCGTAGTGCAGGGTGCCTCTGACAGCTTCGCCAGGTGCCAAGAGTGGGGACGGATCACTGGCACACTGCGCCTGCTCCAAGAACAGAGAAATAAGCGAACATGAAGTCATAACATCACCCTAATATTCCTAAGTACCAATTACTGACAAAAAGAAAACCACAATCAGGACACCACAGCATTCAAGAGTGAGGAAAAGACGCCACACTCCAAAGCAGTGTCAGTCTTGACAAACACATACAGGAATCAAGGGAAATATGTTTGGCTTCGCTATCTGGAGCTCTTTCATACCTGCCATCCACTAGACTCTGAAACGGCTGATTGAGGTTCTTTCTAAGGTATCTATGGCAAAATACTGGCCAATTAATTTATAAAATAACAGCGTTAATGGAACAAGGCCCAGATTCCAGGTACATCCCATCATTCCCACTGACAGGAGTACAGCATTCCCAAACATTCCAGATGGCAATAAAGATCCAGAGGGAACAATGGTTTTTAAGGGCTTATTATTTAACTAATAATAATTTAAGTCCTTCCACAAGAGGCTAGATAAGAAAAGAAGCAAGTGAGAAATATCCAAAAATGCAATATAGAAGGAATAACAATCTTTTGTTGTCATTATACACTATCATTCAAACGTTTAGGGTCAGTTAGATTTGTTCATGTTTTCGAAAGAAGTCTCTTATGCTCACCAAGGATACATTTTTTAAAATCAAAAATACCAGTAAAATATTTTTTACAATTTAAATAACTGTTTTTTATTGTAATATATTTTTAATATGCAATTTATTCCTGTGATGTCAAAGTTGAATTTTCAGCAGCCATTACTCATACAGTCTTACAGAAGTCCTTCGGAAACCATTTGGAGCTCAAGAAACATTTCTTATTTTTATGTGCCATTTAATATTTTTTGTGGAAACCACAGGATTATTTTCTGAATAGAAAGCTTAGAATCTCAGCATGTATTTGATCAATTTAATGTGTCCCTGCTGAATAAAAGTATTCTTTCAAAATCACCAAACTTTTGAATGTTAGTGTATATAAATTCAAAACACTTCTAAAACAAACAGCAATATCTATACTGACGTAATTTACATATTTAATGGCGGTTCTCAGAGTGAGGTTATTGTAAGCAAGCAGAAGAATAATTATTGTAATAGAACAAATTAATACACATTAAAGAGTTAAAACACAAACGTTATTGCCACACATGACATTTAGTAAACAGGCTAAAAAAAATTAAAGGAACAACATCAACACAGAGGCACGTCAGAATCAAAATATGTCTCTTTTCATAATCATCACTCCTTCATTTCACCCACGAACAATAAATGTAATTAATATTTCATTCTAATCACTTTTGCAATCTCAGGAAATTCGAGATTTCTCATGACAGCTCATAACTATCATCATTAAACTTAACACCAAGCTGATCTGAGGCTCCATAAGTACAGCTATCTAAAGGCAAATGTAAAAAAAAAAACGTACAGGCAAAAGTAAAAAAAAAAAAAATTGTAACTTCATGTAAAAATTCAGTTATGATTAAAATCAGTTCTATTAGAATATGATCTGTCAGTTTTGACTCAACTATGTTCAGATTTAGAAAAAAATGTGTAAAATTACCAAAGCAATCAAAGTTTTAAAACAAAACAAACAAACAAAAAAAACAACACTCTAAAGCAATTTTCCTCAACTTGGGTTGTTACTGCATTTTGCCTTAGCACGGCAGTACAGTTCCAGTGAAATTCACTTAAGAGAAACCAGGCTGAAACTACTGCTGGTTTGACCTCCACTTAAGGTTTTCTGCACAGTACGAAATGTCTTGAGATACTCACAACACTTTAGACAACTCCAGATGTTCTCAAAGTAAGAGAAATATTCTGAGATGAATCCAATCCAAGACTGTTCAACTTGAGGTTCAAGGTAAAGTTCAGGTCTAAACCATCAGTAGACGCTTCGAGTCAAAGGACAACCCTGAGGTCTGCTGTATCTGCTGTGAGTGGTCAGTTTTTATCAGGACCCTAACGGCTTCAACGCTCATATGAGTGAAGGTTGGTGGTAATTTAGCTGTAATGAGGCAGCCTGAGGCTCTGACCAGATTCCTAGTCCAGGAAAAAATTAACAGACAAACACTCCCCCCCCCACCACTTCCCCTCTCAAACAGCAGCTTGTGCTCTCTCTCTCTCTCTCTCTAGATTTCAAGTCACAACTGAAGACCAAACATTCAGCCCACTAAAAGGCATATTCTCTCTCTCTCTCACTCACATACTCACACACATACAACCTCCCACTCGCTCGCTCTAATGACAGTAGCGGAGAGGAAGCGGTGCTCAGACGAAGAGGAAGCTATGTTTGGGGAAGATAAAGCGGCAAGCCACTGCTAAAATAATACCTAGCATTCTCTCCTATTATTGTTTGAATGGGGGAAAAATGTGAGGGCCGCTTCCTGTCTCCCTGGGAGAGCAGTCAATGTCGGCCAGGAGTGGTGAGAGAGTGAGGGGGGTGAAGAGAGAGAAAGAGCACAGGAGGATATACTGTATGTGAAAAAACGGGAAACAAATTGGTTGAATAAGACGAAATGATTGAACCGGTGCATTGTCGTTGGGGCATGAGGCCAGGTACATATATTCTTGCTCTTTTCAATAGTGAAGAAAGCACATCAATGCAAAGCCCATCTGAGAGGCAACAGTGTGCGTTTTGTTATTCCAGCAACGTCTGAGAGAGAGAGAGAGATAGAGAGAGAGAGAGAGAGAGAGAGAGAGAGAGAGAGAGAGAGAAAAAAATCA
>JAUZSZ010000095.1:11840222-11851649 GCA_034780575.1 Labeobarbus marequensis | reverse complement strand
GGCCTCAGTTTATATTATTAAAAGCCTTACCTGCATTTGGACCCTGACCTCGTCTGTTCTCGCTCCCTGTCGTGACAAATTTAACTTTACTAGTACTTATTTTTTAGATACTAGTATCTTTTCCATTAAGTACTACTACTATTCCTTAACTACTAGTGTTTATTCTTTAGGTACTAGGGTCTTTTGTAAAGTTACTAGTATTTATTCATTAGATACTAATGTTAAATTTTTGCCCTTGGCTTCTATGGGGATCGGTCATTGAGATATCAACTATTCAGTTTTGACTAGTCCACTAGTGACTACTACTTAATTTTTATGTACTTGTAGTTATTCATTAGGTACTAGCACATAGTTTTTAGATACTAGTACTCATTCATTAGATACTAGTACATATTAAATAGACACTAGTACTTATCTATGAGATACTAATACTTATTTTTTAGATACTAGTACTTATTCGTTTCGTACTGTACTAGTGCTTACTAGTACTCATTCATTAGATCATAGTACCTATTACATAGACACTAGTACACATTTATTAGATACTAGCACTTATTTGTAGTGTTACTAGTAAGATTTTTTATTTTACTAGTAAATTTTTTATTTGAACTCTACTGTAGCCGTTTGGACAAGTCATAACATAAGATGAGTAAAAAAGCAGATCTTACTAGTAATTGTTACTAGTAGTAATTACAAAATATACTAGTCTCTAATAAATAAGTACTAGTACCTAATGGATAACTATTAGTATCTATTAAACAGTTACTAGTATCTAATGAATTAGTACCAGTATCTAATACATAAGTTCTAGTATCTAATGAGTGCATACTAGTAATATTTATATAGTCACTACTGAAATAATTACTAGTCAGAAATGAAAAGATGATATCAAAAACAGAATAACTACCATTCCCTGTTCATTTGGAGATATCTTCAACCTCATAAAGAACTAGTGAGAATGTATTTGGAGATGTCTAATTTAAACAGATCAGTACATAAACATGAGTACCTCTCCACTGTCCAATCAGAGTCCACATGGTAATACAATATGTTAATATGCTGAATTAATTTGATTGTTAAGTAGGGATAACTGGCTTTGTATGTTAGCCTATCTTGTTATTGGCTATCATGAAAACACAAGGAAAGATTACAAACCTGTTGTCCAACAAAAATATAATGATATGGTTTAGTCCAAATTCACTTCACAACATCAGTCTTTGAAATAACATATTTTTGTGATCTGACATGGTTTCATTGAACAGAATGAGGCAGAAATCATACGCCACTTTTTATTATTATACAGTGATAAATGTCGATTAGCATTTCATTTTAAATACACTTTATTCTTATAAAAATACCCGAGATGGCTTGAAAAACAGAGATAAAACCATATATTCTCGCAATCATTGTTTATTTTCTTCATGTTTCATCAGAAAAACGTCTATCTGCATGTTATTCAGCTTCTAGGCTACATCTATAGCAAAAGCTGAATGTCTGTACTGAACATTAATGTAAAAACATTCAGTGTCTGTAGCACCAGTGCTATATGCAAAAACAAACAAACAAAAAATAATAATGAACGTACAGCCCAGGTATGATATTTATTGTTTTTACTGGAGGAAAAAAGGAAATTAACAGACAATAAAATTGGTGTCTTATCTCCATCCTGCCACCAGAGGTCACTCAATAACTAACAAACACATTAGCTACTATTAGGCTACTATGTTTACGAAATTGCAGTGTTTATAAAACTGACATAAATACGTTTTCTATGTGCTTGTGTACAAATAATTGTTTCTTTTCTATGTGGTTTCCTCAAAAAAGTACATCCATCTCCTTATTTCCGTTTCCTGTCTAATCTCTTTCCTACATGCTGCTGACTCATTAACATTCAGCATACAATTACCATACTGGGCAGAAATGCAAATTTATAAAGTACCAGTATCTATTAAGTTCAGGATATCTCTGGTCTAAAAAGTTACTAGTAACTAAAAATAAGGACTAGTTCAATTTTTTCTTAAAGCTGCAGTCCGTAACTTTTTTGTGTTCAAAATTTACAAAAATTATATAATAAGCGAGTACACCATGAATGCATTTTCCAAACTGTGTTTTTGGCTTATCCTGAATCGCTACGGTACACCTATAATAAGTGTTTATATTTGGACTATTTAGACTGGTTGGGGTAGGTACCGCTGCGGAGTAGCCCAGTACATGCATGATTCGTCACAGACATTAACAGAGAGAAGTAGCTCCGGCTACAATGTTCTTCCGCAAGACGCACGCAGTTCTGTTTATTAACTTCTAGAGCACCAAAAGTTATGGACTGCAGCTTTAACAAGAAGAGTATAATTAAATACTAGTCACTGTTGGAATAAGTACTTCTAATAAATAAGAACTAGTATCTAATGAATAAGTATTAGTAACTTTACAAAAGACACTAGTAAAGAATAACCACTCGTACCTAATGAATAAGTACTAGTACTTAATGGAAAATATACTAGTATCTAAAAAATAAGTACTAGTACCATGAAAATAGATACTAGTACGGTTTATAGATTAAATGTTAAAATGGCATTCCATAGCATTATTTACACTGGTGTCCTGAGGTATGATTATGATGTTCCCCATGCTCTTTTTTTATACTGAAACGATCCACAATTTACTTTTGGATATATTGTTGCTAGATGCACACTTACAGGAAATCGTTAAATGGATTGTACTCTAAGAATTATAGCTTGGGTTTCTAATCTAGTCATTACATTTGATATCCCAATCATTATTTGAATCATAATTTGAAAATGCATATGACAATACATATAGCTCAGTTAGTTAGCTGAAAAATGAATATATTCTTCTCAACAGTAAAGAATCTGTTACATGTGACCTTGGAAGCCATATATTACATTTTAACATCCTAGAAAGTTACGAAAGGCCTTTTGAGGGGCATAAAACAGGATAATGTCACTGCAAATGATGATTGCACAGGAATACACTTTAAAATAAAATTAAATTGAAAAGTTATTTTAAATTGTTATATTTTTCACAAGATCCTGTTTTCACTGTATTTTTGATCAAATAAATGCAGCTTTGGTGGTTAAAAGATATTCTTTTGAATAGTATTGTGCAGTGCTGTGGCTTCCCTAAAAGGTGAAATTCACTTTCAGTCAGTGATTTAAATCACACACTTCAGTGTGGCATGTCTGTTGAAGCATCTCGGTGCTGCGGGTTTGACAACATTTAGCATACAGCAGAGAAAAGTAATGCTTTATGATAGAAAAAAATGAATCTGATGGCAAAATTCATTCCAGTTTACTTAATTATATATCTATTACAATTCTGTAGAATCATGTACAGTACTGACTTGTCGAAGCATCAGATAGATGTTTTATGACACATACAAGGACAAATATTTCTAAAAAAGAGAGAGAGAACCAGCAGTTCTTTCAAGTACTCTATAGGTCATTCCCATAATAGAAATAAAAATATACAGTAAAAATTACATCGAATCATGCTCTAACTACTTGATTCACAAAGATCAATGACCCTACATCCAGTATCATAATGAACAGTATGTCAGTTCACCAAGACCAAGCCTTTACACTCCCATTCGTAAAACTATGATAGCTGCTACATAGAAGGACTGTGGTAAAGCTTATGCACATTTTCAATGGAAATGTCAATTTTACAAAATAACTGGAAATTAAGGTTCTGCGAGAACCGACAGCTCATGATGACATTGTATCCAAAGTCCTTTTGCAGCCTTTTAAAACGAAGAGGTCACTTCATCATGGAGGCTCGACAGAGCAAGTTCCCTTTAGCATATTTATAAGGATCCAGCTCAGTCCTGTCCCACATCTTTATCAGTGGTTTTGCCGTGGTTTGGTCGATTGTTTAGTGCAAGCTGCATTGCCCAGATGCTCAAAGGCCGCATATAAGCGAGAGAGCGGTAAATGCCTTTCTCACAGTATGCTTCAGGAGTCTGGAAGGCCATTCCCATTCGCTCCCACACAGCGCGGTAACAGCCTTCCGCAGTGCGCATTCCCTCTTCTATCATGCCCTGGGAAAAAAGACAGCGGGTTGTATTAGGAGTTAATTAAAAGATTGACTTTATCTTGAACCTGGTGATACGATCGGAGGTTTGATTACCTCATGTATCATTGTAGCTGCTAATCCGTATACTACTCCCACCCACACCTCATCTGATTGGACACTGGAACGATCAGGCACACCCTCTGGCCTCATCCCATTCACCGCACCCATCTGCCCGCCTGCAAAGCTCATAACATTGAGGTCAAACACTGACTTCAATGCACTACAGATTTTCTCCTTGGGAAAAGCCTGCATAGAGAAATGGGTGTGGAAAATTCTTGTTAGTTCCCATCCAGGACAGCCTACTCTTCCTCTAGAACACTGACCACTTCTGGAGTGCAAGTGTCCCATGCAAAATTAATGTAACAGCATTTTATTTATTTGTTCATTTTTAATTTTACTTTGTAAATCTTTACAATAAGGTTCAATTCTTTGCTGTTAGGTATCATGAACTAACAAGGAACAATACTTCTATTGCAATTCATATTAATTCATTTCAATATATATTTTTAAACATTTCAATTTGTAGAAATTAACACAGGGCTTTTTTTGTTGCTTTTTTTTTTAAAGAAATTGATCATTTATAAACATTTGTAATTTTACAAAAGACTGTTGTTTTTCAAACTATCTGCTCATCCTGAAAAAAACTGCATCTATTCCATCACACTTGATTAAGCAGCAAAACCATTTCTAACTGTGATGATAATAATTCAATGCAATAAAATAAAATAATAATATATATTTTTTTAAATATATATACATACCTTAAATGTAATAAAAAAAATTCACATTATTACTTTTTTAAAGCATTTTTATTCAAATAAATACAGCCTTAACAAGCATAAGAGATTAGGGTCTCTTAAGGCAAAATCTTACCTACCCCGAACTGTTGAACAGTAGTGTAAATTTGTGTTATTTTATGACACCTAATGAATTAATATTAAGGCGCTGAACCATATTGTAAAGTGTTACCATTATTTCTTATGTTAATGAATTCAAAAATATTTTTAAATGAACATTAAGTGGTACAAATACAACCAAATGTTGATCATTTTAAAACATGCTTGTAAAATGTTTTTCAGACTGACCTGGCAGTCATCGTCCCCAAGTCCAGACGCCCTGAGAAACCACTGGCCTGCACACTGGTCCGACATTACACTGTTAGACAGGCTCTGTGCACTGCTATCGTAGTTGTAGTATTTGCCTAGTAGAGAAGGAGAAAAACACTTGATGGGGGAAAATTAATGCATTCCATTGAATGTGGTTGCTGGAAGACCACTTTTTTAAAAAAAATAGACACTGTGCATGCTTACACTCACCATTCCACAGGAGTTTGTCAAAGGCTGCTCTTCCTCTCTCCAAAATATCTCTGTAGCGTTGATAAACAGACTCGCAATTCAGCACACGTGCCATTTTACACATCATGCACACTGACGCCAGCCACAGACCACCACAGTATGCACTGGAAGACCACACAGGGACACAGAGACAGAGAAACACAGCCATAACAAAACTTCTGTCATGATACAGGATTTTAAAATATAAATTTAAAATAAAAAACATAATTTGTATATTCTGAGAAATTTGAAAATATTTTTTCATTTAAAAAAAAAAAAACTTCCTGAGTCCTAACCTGGGTCCTGTCACCTTCCATCCATCATATGTCTGGTCTGCATAGCCAGAATTTTCAATCAGCCCATCACCATCTTTATCAAATTTCAACTCTGTTTCCATAACTGTCTAAATAAGCCAGAACATCAGATATTTGGGTAATGTGTCTTAAAACACATGGAACTTGACAAGTCACATTATACATTTGCAAATACAGAGCATATCATTTTACACAAAATTCTAAAGTACAATACAGAAAAAAAACTCACCTGGCATATGGGCCACATATCCTTCAGATACTGCTCATCCTGGGTCAGGTAATAGTCTCGGTACACCTGCAGCACAAACTTCAAGTTCAGATCCTTCCAGTCAGCTGTATCGTGGATCAAGTATGCATTGGCACGAACCCATGGTTCATCATCTGTTTGAAATCAAAGAGTAGGTTTTATGAGGTGAATCATTTTGGAAAACAAAGAGATATGGTAGCTACAATTAGACAATTCAAATGTATTTCTCATATTTAACATTATGCTAAAAATTTCACTTATGCTAAAAATCTCTTAAGAACAAATGATTATGGGGTTCGAGATGATGACAATTTCCATTTTAGGTGAACTTATTTTCTCTCTTTTACAAATGTGACGTGTGACTTCATGGTATCCTATTAAGCACAACTCACCAGGGTCTCCAATGTCGTGAGGTACAACACCGCGAGTCTTAACTGGTGAGTATCGGCCATTCATTAGATTTAACCTCTCTGTAGGATCGTGTTGAACGACACTACCAGCTGAATATGAGAGAGAGAGAGGGAAAAAAAGTACAATTAAACGAAGAGAGGATGCAAAACAGTATGAGAAAAAAAAATCTGCAAATGAACTTAAAACACAAAATATTCAAATTAAATAATTAATAATGAATTGAAATACATTCAATGTTCAAATGTGAGCGTAGCTTACCAATATCATACTGCACACTCAGAGCCAGCTTGGGCCAGAGCATGATGAGAGCGAACGAAGCATAGAAGTGCACATCATATGTGTTATACATCCTGTACTCCTGACCTGGAGCCAGAAACACAGAATATATTTAGCACCTTGATTTAAACTTTAATGAACGTTTAGTGTATAATGAACAAGGATCTAAAGTGTAATTGTAAATTTTATCTAAAACTATTAAAATTCATAAAATATCAATTTTAGATGGAAAATTTGAAATGAAAAAATTTGAAAATGTTACCTTGGCAACCAACAAACATAAACCACTTTTAGTTGAAGTACTAAAATTACTAAAAGTGAAATAAATTAAATTTAAGCTTTATAGGCCCGGTTTCACAGAGAGGGCTTAGAGACTAAGCCAGGATTAGGCCATTGTTCAATTAGAACATTTAAGTAATTCTTATAAACGTGCTTAGGAAAAAACATTACTGGTGAGCATCATGAGACAAAACAAAGGCACTGATATATTTTAAGATCAGTCTGTACAAGTTTCTTTCATCTTAGTCTAGGACTAGGCTTAAACCTTGTCTGTGAAACCGGAGATAGAAATATAAAAACAAGCTTTATAGAAATATAAATAAAACTAATAAAAATGACACTAAATTAAATTACTAAAGCACAAATTAAAAATAAAATAAAAAATAAGCTAATCCAAAACTTTAATTAATACTATAATAGTATATAAATAATACTAAAATAACACTGATTACAATTCAGCAGCAACAGATTTCCTCTCAGCAATGCTGGTTATATTTTTTATCATGGTTTTTTTGTACATGGCATACATAATTACTTACTCAAATCAAATGTTATAAACCTGTTTTAAACAAATCTTGAGTTTAGTTTGCAAGTTAATGTTGAATGTTACAGCCCTACTCTCTTACCCTCCAGGTAAGCGAATCGGCCGTACTCTTTGACAACTTCAGGCTGGGCTGGAAGCCCCCCATCCTCAGGACGAAGCCCACCGCTGATATCAACGTCCTCTGAAAGCTCTATCCACACGGTTCCACCATCCACAACAAAGTACAGCTCATTAAACAGAGCGGATTTATACCAAGCCGGAAGAGACCTAGAACAACACAGTGTTTAAGTCTACCGGTGGTGAAACATACACAAAATGGATGTTGAAATACATTAAGTGAACATTTATTTCACATTTTCAAAAAACAGAAAATGTGGTTTGTCCAATGACGAGGCTGTCAGTGTTCTTTGTATGACGCAACAAAAATTTTTGCCAAGCTGGCAATTGGATATTGCCAATGCTCCTAATCTCAAAACAGCCAAATACCAACAGATTAATCAGCCGCACAACTGAAAAGAATAGCTGCCTTATGTTGAAACAATAGGTGGTCACCTAGAATTAGTATGTTGCATGTGACTGGACCAATACCACTTAAAGCACACACAATTCATTCTGTATTTAGTGCACTCAACAGTATGAAGGGCACTGTTGAAACAAAATGAGTAATACATGCAAAATGGCATATAAGGGCTACTGTTGTCTGTGCACGTAATGGATAAATCCATGACTCTTCGGTTCCTTTAAAAAAGTAGTCGAATGTATTTGCAGGAAGGACGACTGCTTGCTTACACACAGGCTTTTAGATGAACGATAGTCACACAAATGAGCTGCAGACAACTTGATTAACCGACAGGACAGGCAGACATGCCGTCAAGCTTGATATTTCAATGGGAAAATAACATTTCTTTTTACC
Source organism: Labeobarbus marequensis (assembly GCA_034780575.1). Classification (NCBI taxonomy): domain Eukaryota; kingdom Metazoa; phylum Chordata; class Actinopteri; order Cypriniformes; family Cyprinidae; genus Labeobarbus; species Labeobarbus marequensis. The sequence goes on along the minus strand of JAUZSZ010000095.1, from coordinate 11,843,239 downwards.
CGTCCTGTAGAATCGGCTTCTGCCACTCATCGATGCTCTCCTCCCATTTACTGTAGTGTGTGAGTGCGTAGTGAGAAAGAGACGGGGCAGCATCTCCTTTGGTGCCATAATAACGTGTGTATCTCCTGAAACAAACACCACACAAACAATATTATTATTATTTCACAGTATCAAAGGGTATTATTTCATCATTTCAAATACAATTATATAGTCTATAAACAAAATGAAGCATATTTCTAGGACCATTAAGATCTTCATATAACAATTAAGCACATTTCTCCTAATTTCCATTAATGCAATAAAATCCCATTCTCATTAATGTAATGCAAACTAAAATAATGACATTTTTTAATTTGTAGCATTTATGCATCATTGTCTCCTGGATTCTCTGAGATTAAACAAATTAGCATTGGTCTTCTAATATGAATGTGTAAGGAGCACAAATTGTTGACTCAAACCCTTCCTTTCATGCAGCTTGTAAATACTACTTTTTTAATCACAGCCACACCACTTCCTTTTAAAATTCTCATGAAATTGCATTAAAGCACTGTCTCCTATTGAAACAGGAAGTATGGCATGACATTTCAAATTGTGTCTCTTTTTTTAAGCCCTTAGTTATTTCATAATTAATATTTTTCTCAGGTAAGAGAACAGCTGTAAATCAGTAATGCTTGTATCTGTCAACAGTCATTTTTGTCAACATTTGAGACTATAAAAGCAACGTAAAACTATCATTTATCTATCATCTAAATTTTGTTCATATTTTTGAAAGAAGTCACTTAAGCTGCATTTGAAATGGTAATATCGTAAAATATTATTACAATTTTTAAAAATGTATGTTTTAATATATTTTAAAATGTAATTAATTCCTGTGATTCCTGTCACATCATTCTATTCTCATTCTGATATGGTGTTCATGAAAAATATTACTATCAATCTTGAAAACAGTTGTACTGCTTAATGTTTCTTTAGAATACATTTATTCCAAGATTATTTGACGAGTAGAAAGTTATAAAGAACAGCATTGATCAGAAATAGAATTTAATGCATTCTTGATGAATAAAAGTATTAATTTCTTTAAAAAAAACATCTTACTGATCCTAAGCTTTTGAACGGTAGTGTATATAGATTAAAAGACACAAAAATGCTTTTAATCACTTCATAGGGTTTTCTGTGACACCTATTTTACACACATACCTAAGAAAACAAATACTAGGGTAACCTGATCCATAATGTGTAAAAGAGATTAGAGAGCAAGACATAGAGCATATTATGTGTCACCACTATACATTGGAGATGGCAAAAAACAACACTGATGATTATTTTTTTTCAATTGTTAAAATGTTTATGCATCATGGTCTTACTCATCTGGATTCACTGAACTGAAACAAATTTTCCCTCCATAACTTATCATGCTGTTCAAATTAAAAATATTGATGACTCCCATTGCTCTACACAGACTTTTGTCCAATCAAATGCTCTCTAGAGTGAGAATGTCCCTCCCACTAACAACCAACCAGCAAGTAACAAATCATTAATCATGACTGTGATGTATTTATCATTTTCAGGAAAGGAAGGGATTTATCATTTGTCCTATTCTGCATATACACATACCTTTCATATATTCTCTCTCTGGAGCCAAATGTCATTTTTGGCATATCCCAGGCCAAACTGAACTCCACACTGTTGTGACTGTTAGCAGGCACCGAGCAGCTCACAGCCAGGGCTGCCGCCACTTCCTCCCCTTTCTCTGTGGGTGGGCTAGAGTCCTTAGGCGAGTCGAGCCGTCCATCAGTCATGAGGTCAATCCACAGAGCACCACAGGTTCCCTTTGGTCTAAACGCCGTCTGGTGACTGATCTCTTGGCCAGACTAAAAATAAATTAAAACTTTAAATAAAGAGAGGAACAGCAATAGCTCTGTCTCAAAACCAAGTGAGCTGCCTATCTAGACAGATTTTAAGGGATAATTCACTCAAAAAAAAGTATATTCTGTCATCACTAACTCACCCTTATGCAATTCTAAACCTGTATGACATACTTTCTTCAGTGGAACATAAAAGAAGATTATTTGAAGAATGTTTTAACCATTTTTGTCCATAAAACGAAAGTCAGTAGGGTCTAAAACAACACTAAATTCCATCAACATATCTTTATCAAGAGTTTAAGTTGTCTTTAAAGTCTTGTTTCTCAATAAAATATTTAAAGAGCTCTCATATGCTTTACATGGTATTAGCAGTATCTTTGCATAGTTTATTGTGTTGAACCACAACAATCAGCCACCCTTACAAAGCTCTTATTTGCATAGAGAAACAGGAGCTCACACAGTATAGCGGTATGATGGTGAAACCGGTTTAGCAGAGTGGTGTTGTCTGTGCACTGTGAGTTGCTTTCATGCATTTACTACAGGCAAAACCTGCTGCTTCTAGATTTACACTGGTGCATTACCTTTTCTCTTGCAGCTATACACAGAGTGTAAGGGTTGACAGGCTTCTGGTGATGTAGTAACACCCCCGACACAGGTTCTCCGTCTTTTTCAAGGTGAAATGGTTCATTCCAGTGGCCCCCACTCTTATCGTCTTTATGTCCAGACCCATTAACCATTGTGAACATGATGGAAACATCAAGTGCGTAGTCATTCTTATTCTCAATGTCCCACACAAACACAGCCACAGGAAGACTGGAGTCCTGAAAAACAGAAAAAGATTTTTGAAACTGCAATATTTGTATAAGTAAATTAATATTCGGAATTATAATAATTTAAAAAATAACTGTTTTAATGTGTTTTAAAATGTAATTTATCCATGTGATGGCAAAGTCGAATAATCAGCAGCCATTACTTTTATCAGTGTTGAACAGTTATGCTGCTATTTTTGTGTAAAGGAAAGTGTCATACAACATAAATTAATTATAAATAAATATCAACACATTCTAAACAGCTTGTCACCTTGTAGTCGTGAGGGATGACAGGTGACACCTGCCTGCAGGTGAGAGTGACATTCTGGCCAGGCAGGTGGTA
>JAUZSZ010000095.1:11790879-11802007 GCA_034780575.1 Labeobarbus marequensis | reverse complement strand
TGCCTTGTTTTGTGTGACATTTTGTGATGTGTGGGGTGAATGTAAGTGTTATCCAGCCATGTGAGAGTGAGAGTGAACATTTCTCCAGGTCTCACTGTAATCCTTCACATTTCCAATAGTGATAAAAACCATTCTCATTTCCTCTCCATTTCTCTCCCTTTCTGTCCTGTTAACCGAACACACTTTTTCACATATGTACATACACATGCTTATACACACACATACTCTCTTCCTGCCCCCTGTTGCTCTGTTATAATGTATTTGACTGGACATTCCCTTGAGGAATTCCTGGTGCTCTGTGAACCAGAGTCACAGCAGTATGATCTCTCACACACACACACACACACACACACACACACACACACACACACACACCCACCGGAGAGCGCTCATTAATCACTGTTAGGCGACGGTGTGTGTGTGCACGTCTGTGCGCATTTTGTGAATTTTGGCTGGCTTGCTGTGGTTGTTTCTATGGAACGCATTAAGATGTGTCTTGCAAGGATATGATTGGGAACCAAGTGATGTTCGATTCCGGTTCTTGCACAATTTATGTTTCTCATTTATTTGTGATGCAACACCGCTATTAAATCTACAGCGTGAAACATACAGCGCGACCAGTGTAGTCAGACTCACAAATGACTCTCCTGAGCCAAGCAGCATAACCAGTGTAATCTGATTTCTGAAAGAATCACTCTTATGAGCCAGTGTAGTCTCATTACTGAAGGAATGAATCTGAGTGAGAGTGAACAAATGAATGAACAAATTAGTCTTATGAGTCAAACATGTACAGTATAGCCTAACCAGTGTAATCTGACTTACAAATGGATTACTTTTATGAGCCAGTTCTTTTTAGTGAATCAGAACCATACCGTACAACCAGTGCAGACTCTAATGAACTGGTTCTTTAAAATTAATAAAAAACATAATTTGCAACCAATTTTTTTTTTTTTTTTTTTTTTTACATTTTATTGTTTAATACATAGTTTGGGCAGGTTATAGGATTGGATTTTTTTGCTTTTTACCAGAACTGTTAAATGTATTAATGTTTATAATGAATAATTTATGTTAGTTAGTTTTTTTTTTTTCATGTTCTGTTCTGAATCCTTAGGGGAACTAATACACATTTATAGTGTTTATAATTATTTTTTGCCTCACATTTTGTTTTGTTTACTGACATTTTACATATTTGATTTCTAACTGTAAGATTATTTTTATATGTACATAATTTTATATAATCATATAGCAATATTTACACTATGTACATTTATTTCTGGAAGTTGATGCAGCTTTTGACTTGGTGTGACTAATTTTCTGGAAAATTATGATATTGCAAAAAATGGTTTAAAATAATTTAAACGATTAATAGTTTATAGGTGATTAGCTTATATAATAAGTTTTAAAACTGACTGTTTTATATTGTTTATAAACATTTATTATGGTATTTTGTCATTCCTCTTGCGTCGCCTAAGTTGCTGTTTCACGAGGATGTCATCTTGGAAGGCAGCTTTAAGATTATGCCCCCTGTGTCTTATGAGACAGGAAGTAAGTGAGTGTGTGTGTGTAAGAGACAGAATTGTTAAGACAGGAAGTAGAGGGAATTGCTGAGTCTGTCTCCACTCTTGCGCGATTAAAAGCACGAGTTCCAGGTGCTACTGACAAAAAGGCCTCACGGATTACAGAGGAACTTCCGGAAGATCACTCACACCTCTGGGCTGTACATGTCTGTCGCCCGTAGGCTAAAGTGTGTGACCCCAGACCGGTTACAGTCCATGACCTCTCCTACTGAGCCGTTTTGTGACAATAAAAGATGAATGACTCTACGTTGCACGTTCACAATCGTGCGACTCTTATAACTGCATTCCTCAGGTATGGAGTCTTGAAAACACACACGCGGTGTTTTAACAAGCCTGACAGCGCTGTCAGGAGAGCTTTGTAGTTAAAGTGGTGATGTTTTTGTTGATCACAGGTGGTTAAGCTGGAGGCTTTTCTGTTCTCTTGTTCTGTCTCTCTTTTGTTCTTTCGCTGTTTCTCTCCCTCTCTGTGAGCTCTTAATAACAGGGCAGTAATGTGGTACTCTGGTATTAGGGGCTGCAGTTATGTCAGGTGTTAGTTGAAGCTGCTGCGAGGAGGGTGCAGAATATTCAGAAGTTGTCTTTTTGTCTGTTTGTTGAACCTTTCCCATCCTAAGTTTTCTCAGAGGAACTTTCCCACTGGGTTTTTTAGGCCATGTTCTCCAATAAAACTAATAGGAAGTTCGGTTCAGGAGGTCTGCATGTTTTTGAAACGTGTCCATTGCTACAAAACTCAGAGACACAATTGGAGAATCTTGATCTTCCTCTTACATTCTGTTTTTATTGTTCTTCTCCACAATTTTCTATAAAATTAGATTTAAAATATTTTTTGATAAATGTTGTATTTTTTTAAAAATTGTAAGAGTAAAGCTTGGAATTCCCCTCTTTGACTATCACTGAACTAAACTAAAATAAAAATAAAATAAAATAAAGAAGATCAGCACTAAAAACCACGGCACTTCAGTTATGTAACTGTTTTTTCACATTCTCTACATCTACTCCTTAAGTTTTCCATTTTTTATTGTATTTTAATATTTTATCATTTATTCTATTCTATTCTATTCTATTCTATTCTATTCTATTTAGGGATGTTCATTTCGGTTATTTTTCCTAACCGACAACTGACGCTCATTAACTGATTATTAACCGTTAACTGACAAAATTATTTTAAATTAGAACTGAATTAATTTAGAAAGAATAAGTGTATGTGACCTGTTAAAAATACTAACATTTGTTTTCCGGGGATTCATTTTACATGCGCAAAAATCAGCAAGCAACAGAACATGAGAATTCACATGGTCATCATAGCTATCACATCACACACCTGCAGCGCTTGTGCGAGCGGAGAAAAACATAATAAAGCTAGGCGCTATATATATATATATATAGGCTATTATAAGGAATGAATAGACCTATAGGCTATGAGAAATATATTTTCACTTAAATAATAATTTAAGAAAACGAAAGAAAACTGTGCAACAAGTAGCCTATGCAGAGTCTCGGTTCATTTTTGTGCTGCGCGAAAGGAAACCAGACGGCAGAAATTGGCATCATATTTTAATTTTTTTGGCTTAGGCCTATTTTACAAAAGCGCAAATATTTGTTTTTATTGTGAATGTACACAAATAAAAGCAAACCTTTTACAATTTTGATTATCTTTTACATTCCTCTTACATTCTGTTTTTATTGTTCTTTTCCACAATTTTCTATAAAATTAGATTTAAAATATTTTTTGATAAATGTTGTATTTTTTAAAAATACAATACTAATATTTTTTAAAAATACAATACTGCACATGTACAGTATTTATGTGAAGCATCTGTATAGTTTGTATAGTTTGTGTTTCCTATTTTTTATTTCATATATTTTTATCTTTAGTTTGTATAGGGTAAACATTTATATATAGTATACTTATAGTTAAAATCTGTTTAGGAGTTAGTTGTGTGTAAGTTTATGGTGTTTTACTTCATTGTTGTATGTCTGTATGTATGTAGCACCGTGGTCCTGTGAGGCACGACATTTCGTTCCACTGTATGTCCCCACATGCGGCGGAATGACAATAAAGCTCAACTTAAACTTGAACTTGAACTTGAACTTAAAATGATAACTAATATAAAAAACATTCTATTTTAAATAAATGCTGTTCTTTTGAAAGCTGTATTCATCAAAGAATCCTGAAAAAGCACAGTTTCTACAAGAATATTAAGCAGCAAAAAAATTTTCAGCTGTGATAATAATTAGGACATTTTCTTGAACAACAGATTTCTGAAGTATCATGATGTGACACTAAACTGAAGACTGGAATAATGGCTGCTAAAAATTCAGCAATGTAAAAAAAATTCAAAATGTAATTTCAAAATTACATTTTGAAATATATTAAAATAGAAAAAATAGAAAATATATTAAAATGTGACTGGGGATGGAGATTTATACATCATCTGAAAGCTGAATAAATAAGCTTACCATTGTGTGGTTTGTTAGGATAGGACAATATTTGGCTGAGATAGAAATATTTGAATATCTTGAATCTGAGGGTGACAAAAATTCAAATTCAATAAATAAAATAAAATTCAAATTATTGAGAAAATCGCCTTGAGGTCCTTAGCAATGCATATTACTAATCAAACATTAAGTTTTTGATATATTTATGGTAGGAAATGTACAAAATATCTTCATGGAACATGATCTTTACTTGTTAATATCCTAATCTTTTTTTGGCATAAAAGAAAAATCAATCATTTTGACCCATACAGTGTATTTTTGGCTATTGCTAGAAATATACCCATGCTGCTTGTGATTGATTTTGTGGTCCAGGGTAACATATTTCCCATATTACTGTTTAATATTACTGCTCAAATCATCAGCCTTGGTGAGCATTAGAGATGTTTTTTAAAAACTTAAAAACAGCATCAGAACATATAAAGTGTTATGGAAAATTAAGGAAATCATTGATCAAGTAGTTTTGTAACTCTGCTGCCTTTTTGCACAATTGCTCACCATTAAAGAGGTACAGTATGCAAATTCCTTACTTCAGAAAGCTAATGTCTGTACATTGTGCTGTGTTCTGACTGGGCAGAAATGGTATCTCCTTTCTGTTCTCTTTTGCAGAGGCAGTCTGGAGGGCAAGAGAGAGCAGAAGAGCTATAAATCTCTGCTTGAGGACCCCATGCTACGATTCTCAGGACTCTATCAGGAGAGCTGCTCTGACCTGTACGTCACTTGTCAGGTGTTTGCCGAGGGCAAGCCTCTTGCTCTGCCTGTACGAACGTCTTACAAGGCCTTCAGCACTCGCTGGAAGTACGTAGATTTATCAGTGGTTAATCTCTGTATATCACACTGTGGCTCACTTTATGCTCATGTGATTCAATAATGAGTCAGAGCAGGAAACCAAACAAGATCAGAGATGCTTTGCTGAGATATGTAGCATATATTTTTGTACCCTATCATCCTCTCGCATACTTAGATATTTGCACAATAAATGACAAATATGATCTTTTTTTCATTCGAACTGATTTTAATGCCTTCAGAGTTCATTTGTTCACTGCACTGAGTCACATATGTTTTGTCACATTATTATTGTTGTCTTCTCTTCACCTTAGCTGGAACGAGTGGCTTAGGCTGCCAGTGAAGTACCCTGACCTGCCTCAGAGTGCCCAGGTGTCTCTAACAGTTTGGGATGTGTATGGACCTGGCCGAGCCACGCCTGTTGGGGGCACTACAGTCACCCTTTTTGGAAAATATGGGTAAGGGTCTAATGTTTACAATTTTGTTCATCAGAAATATAACTGGAAAATGTCATATAATTGAGTGCTTTAGTGGTCGGCCGCCTTTTTTTTTTTTTTTTAAGCTGTGCTGGTTCCAGAAGTTTTTTTTACCATTCATTTTTCCCATTGAGATTTTTAAAAAGTCTTCATTAAAGCAATCATTTGACTCTGAAGACTGGAGTAATGGCTGCTAAAAATTCTGATTTTCTATCACAGGAATAAATGATGTTTTAAAAAATATATATATAAAAAACAGTTGTTTTAAATTGTAATAATATTTCACAGTATTACTTTTTTATTGTATTGTAGATCAAATAAATACAGCCTTTAAGATAAAGCTTAAGATAATTCTTTTTTTTTTTTTTATCTTACCAACCCTAAACCTTTGCACAGTAAAAATGCAGTGCAGGACAGTTTCATCCCACCAGTCTCTTTTACCAGTCTGATATGTTTGCACAAAATTAAAGTTTGGCATACAATTTTCTTTTTTTTTTTTACATATGTTAGTAAGGCAAACACACCAATTATTGCAGTTGAATGCTTTGTTGAGTTGGAAAAAAAAAACTTTGAGCTGACAAATACTTTAGTGTCATACTTTTAGTAATACTCGAGTTTGTTCAGAATATATATGATTCATATCTTCACTCCAATGAAAATTTCATTGTCTTCCAGAGTTTAGGGTGCATATAACCACTACATTCAGAATCTGTGATTATATCAATTCACATTAATAAAATCTGTACATGTTAAAATAGAAGGTGAGGTGTTATTAATTATATAGGAAAGAGATTATTATCGCAAAAGAGATTATTTTCCACAAAAGTTTGCACACCACTACTTTTATACCTTTGTTATTCCCCCTTATCTATCTCCATCTCTCTCACTCTGTCTACCAGAATGTTCCGGCAGGGCATGCACGATCTGAAGGTGTGGCCGGGTGTGGAGGGTGATGGAAGTGAGCCCACTAGTACACCAGGAAGGACCAGCAGCTCTCTGGCAGAGGACCAGATGGGCCGCCTGGCCAAGGTCAGTTGATGGATTGGGGAATGGAGGAGCCCAGCTGAGACAGAAACTGAAAAAATATGCCTGTGGACAGTTACTGTACATGAGGGATATATTAAATGAAAAGTGGGTGGCGGCAGGGAGGGAAAGGTGGATATGCTGATTGTGTTTATAGATTACCCAGTTTTTGGAAAGAATGACAATTGAGAATGTTTGTTGTTGTGAGGGAGTGTGCTTGTGTGTGTGTTCTGTCAAAGGACATGTTTTAACTGCCCTCTGTTCCAGGGCCCAGACCTGGTGATACTTAGTGACGTGAGTATGAGAGAAAACAGGACAGGAATGCTGAGTGTATGTGTGTGAAAGTGTGTGTGTGTGCGCGTGTATGAGTGTTGGCTTGTCTCATATATTTGTGGGAAAGATATAGGACAGGCTATGTGTTTAGCTTGTATAATTTGACCCACATTTTCACAAATAGGAGGAGTATGTTATTTTCTGTGTGTCTTAGACTTAAGGAACTGACATTTTTGCTGCTTGACCTCACCATTTTTTTAATTCAACATTATATACATATCTATATATCTATATATCTATATATATATATATATATATTTGAGAATATTTTTGCAACAGTGTAGAGGTTCAGGGGAATCCAAGGATTAGAAGCAATTTTTATGACATAATAAATGTTTTTTTTAAAAATATGGCAGGTCAAATATAGAATTTTTTTATTTTAATTTACAATTGTTCAAGTCATTACGACCATGTAAGCTGGAAGATCAATCATGTTTTTAATGTATAACCAGATGTTCACCCTCTTAAAAAACAGTCCCACATCAAAAGGAGGATTTAGAAAAATTAACAGACTAAATAAAAAATATTTTTGTGCTGGATAATTCTTTTAAGTCAGAATGATTTGTTGTGGATACCGTTGATAAAGTGTAACTTGTTTTGAAGTGAGCATTCCTTGAAATAATCATGAATGTCATGGACGTTATGTTTAACCACTAAAACACATGTATGGCTGGTTAAACAAAGTCCTCTTAGAACTATGCTGGCCTTTAGATGAGATGTGTTATTGTACTAACTATTACTAACCGTTTGTTTAGAAAGGGCTGAGTCATCTTGGTGTGCTACTTACTTTGTGCTGGCCCCCCCGAATGTCTTTGGCTAATGAGCTTTTTGTGTGCTTTTGCACGCTGACACGCCGCTGTCATATGATTGGCTAAAGGATTGTGCACACAACGTCTTAGTTGTGTCTTAGTCTTGCAAACATGTCTATTTCTTTAAGTTTTCTTCTCTCTTTCTTTGCCTCTCTGTCTCTCTCAGCTAACAAAAGCTCATCGTCAGGGGCATATGGTTAAAGTAGACTGGTTGGATCGCTTGACCTTCAGAGAGATTGAAATGATCAATGAGGTGAGTGCTTTTGGGGTAAAAAGTGTCACAATATGAAGCCACTGTAATTTTTTCTACCTCTGTGTAAAGCTTGATTTGTGATGCTTTGTCTTTTTTATTTACAGAGTGAGAAACGTAGCTCTAATTTCATGTACCTCATGGTGGAATTCCCTCGAGTCAAAAGCGGTGAACGAGAATACAGCATTGTTTATTACGAAAAGGTATATCTTTTTTTCTCTATATTTTTCGATATTAATAAGTCAATATTGAATCAAAATAACTCTGTTTACTTCCCTGTTAATGCATGATTCATCAAAATGTATTTGCCTTGCGTGCTTCTAAATAACTACTTTTTAGTTGACTAGGCTGTGGTGTTAATGTTAACTGGCCAAATAACTATTAAGGCATTGAATTAGGATATTGTTGTAGAGAAAGCAGCTTTTCAGAAATCTTGCCAATCTTAAACAGAGCAATTAAATTCTGGTTAATGTAATACAAATAAAATTTAGTTAGAAAAAAGCAGTCCCTCACAATTAGCAGTCAGGAATGCCTTGATGGGTAAAAACAAGCCCCAACTTTTTTTCTATGTTACAGAATTAAAATATGTTGTAGATGCCATTTTATGTTGGACTCTAAATTAGTGATAATCAAGATTTTGCAAAGCAGTGTAGTTCACTATTTAAAATTCTTCATCTAATAGTTCACCTTCCTTTATCTAGTACTTGTTTAATTTCACTGGTTTTAAGCCTCTCTCCTTTTACAGGATGCAGATGAATCCTCCCCTTTGCCGACCAGTTCAGATATTGTGAAAGTCCCCGACCCTCAGATGTGCATGGTGAGTGGAAATCAAAACAAACAAACAAAAAAAGTCTATTATCTTGGGTTTATGGGTTTGAGAATCTGTGTTGGCACTTGATAAGGTGAAGAATAATTTCTTTTAAAATGATAAAGTTGGTACCTGATGGTGTTGGCATTCTGTTGCAGGAGAACCTTGTGGAGAGTAAGCACCATAAACTAGCTCGTAGTTTACGCAGCGGACCATCTGACCACGACCTCAAACCAAATGCAGCCACGCGCGATCAACTCAATGTTAGTGATAAAGAGAAATAGAAGTACACAAGAAATATTCTCAGATGTCTTTATAATACTGTTTTTCTGTCATAGATAATAGTGAGCTACCCACCCACTAAACAGCTGAGTTCTGAGGAACAGGACCTTGTGTGGAAGTTTAGATACTACCTCACCACACAGGAAAAAGTGAGTGAACACATTTAAAACCAATCGAAAGTTTGGGGTCAGTTATACTTTTATTTAGCAACAGCACATTAAATTGAACAAAAGTTACAGTAAAACATGTAGAATGTTAGAAATGTTTCATGGTTTCATGCATGACAAAATGCATCATAATTTCCACAAAAATATTAAGCACAACTGTTTGCAACATTGATAATGACGAACATTTTTGAGCACCAGATCACCATATTAGAATGATAGGAATTGAAGACTGGAGTAATGAAATATAAAATAGTAATATGTCACAATGTTACTGTTTGACCGTATTTTTAATTTAAAAAATGTAGCCCTGGTGAGCAGGCAAAACAAAAACATAAAAGTCTTACCAACCACAAACATTTGAAATGGTTCATATAGGTACCAGTTTTGTCCCCAGAGTAACAGGATGGTATCTCAATTGTAGTCTGTGTCCAGGACAAGATCTCATTTGTTGGTGTGTTTTTAGGCTTTGACCAAGTTCCTGAAGTGTGTGAACTGGGATATGCCCCAGGAGGCCAAACAGGCCCTGGAGCTGCTGGGAAAGTGGCGGCCGATGGATGTGGAGGATTCCTTGGAGCTGCTGTCCTCTCAGTTCACCAATACCACAGTCAGACGCTACGCTGTCGCGAGGCTGCAGCAGGCTGATGATGAGGTAAAGTCTGTGTGTTTGTGTATGTGTGTGTTAGATTGTCAGTGGTTTAGATACATAACATTTGTAAAAAGATCTTTGTGCGTCAAAGTATGTTATTAAAAATGGTAATCTTTAGGTATAACCGACAACTTTTAGAGACAACCGATTCCTCTGTAAATGCATGTAATTCTGATTATCCTTGTAGGATCTGCTAATGTACTTGCTCCAGCTGGTGCAGGCATTGAAATATGAGAACTTCAATGATATCCAGGGTGGATTGGAGCCTGCCAGTAAGAGAGACAGTCAAGGGGTTCTGACAGAGAGCTCAACAATAGGAGATCTGGACAGGTCAGCTACATACTTAAAGAACATGTGTTTTTTCCCCAAATCAATTATACATTACTTTGCTTAGAATTACAAATGCTTTCAAAATCTGAATGTACATTCCTCAAAGGCAGTTGGAATTCTAAAAAAAATGCAAATTTATAAACAAAAAATCGTGAGGCTTACAGTGATTTATTTTTCAGTTCCCAAATGGCATCGACCGTCACTGTGATGCCTAGCACGCAGAAAGGCAAAGAGGGAACAGATGGTGAGAATCTAGAGGTAAGTGTAAAAAAAGAAAACCCCACTAATTTTAGATGCACAGTGGATGTGAAGATTATGTAACAGTGTATGTGACCTGTGTTCCGCAGCAAGATCTGTGCACCTTCCTTATATCACGTGCTTGCAAAAACTCTACACTGGCAAACTATTTATACTGGTGAGTAATGGATCAAGATGTTTTGCAGCTCTGTATTTACAGTATCTAGAACAATGTGCCAGTTTTGCTGACTCCATATTAAAGATTTATAAGAAAATACTTGGACATTGTCTTCCACTGCAGGTATGTAATTGTGGAGTGTGAGGATCAGGACACACAGCAGAGAGACCCCAAAACCCATGACATGTACCTCAATGTAATGAGGCGGTTCAGTCAGGCTCTGCTCAAGGTACATTCACATTCTGAACCCACATGGACTACAGCAAAGTAATGTGATTAATGTAAACTAAGGTTCAGAAGTCGGTATGGGGTCATAAGATTGATAATTTTTTGAATGAAGTCTCCTATTCTGACCAAGATTTATCGAAAATTCTGTAATATTTTGAAATATTATTAGAATTTAAATAAAGCTGAATTTTCAGCAACCATTACTCCAGTCTTCAGTGTCACATGATCCTTCAGAAATCATTCTAATATCTGGTGCTCAAAAAACATTTGTATCATTATTATCAATGTTGAAAACAGCTGCATAATTTAACTGTGAAATATGTTATATCAATTTTTTCAATTTTCAATTTAAAATACAAAAACAAAAAACATATATCTGAAGGATCATGTGACACTGAAGACTGATGAACTCTTTGATGAATGAAAAGTTCAAAAGAAGAACCTGTTTTTAAAATCTGTAACTTTAACTTTTTCACTATATGTGATGTTTGTGTCTGTTTCC
>JAUZSZ010000095.1:11698080-11709077 GCA_034780575.1 Labeobarbus marequensis | reverse complement strand
TCACTCTCTTTATATATATATATATATATATAGAGAGAGAGAGAGAGAGAGAGAGAGAGAGAGAAAGATATCTTTAAAAAGAAATAAATTTCATGAATGAGAATGTTTTTATACACTTTATTAATAAAAACATTACAATTTTAATTCATTGATATTGTAAAGACATATACAATATTTAATATTATTTATTTATTATTTATAAACTATCATTTTTATTTACAAAATAAGAAAATATGAAGGACCTATAAGATTTTTAAAATTGTGATTTTTTTTTTTAAAGAAAAATGTAACATTTAAATTTTAATATTCCACTTTTTTTTTTTTTTTGCCTTGGTGAAAATAATAGATATTTCCAATGTGTGTATTTTTGTGTGTGTAAGTTTTGACTTTTACACTGAAATCTGCCTCGGGTATTTCTTTAACCACAAAGACAGACACAAAGACTTCACATATATCTACATATAACCTGCAGCATTCATCAGCTGAAGATCTGCACTAAACACACTCAGAAACAGAGACTCTTGTTCAGAGCTGTCTCTAATCTTTTGTCTCACTCTCTTTTGTGTGTGAGGTTTGTAATCCCTCTACGACAGAGCAAACACCTCCAAACTGGAGCAGAACATGGACACCTGAGGCCCAGCACACGATACAGGACCAGAACAATCCCTGGAGAGCCCAGAAATAACTCGCCGGACACCAGAACAGAACAAAACACGGATCAGCTAACCACAAAAACCCACCGAGGAAACTGGAGATTCAGCAACCGCAATATTTGGCTTGGAGGACCGAAAACATTCGTAGCATATTTACCATGCAATAAAGACGTCACTAAAACAGTTTGTGAGCAATAATGTCACAGTTACCTCAGAAAACACATTCAATAATCATAAACTCGATAGTCAGCTAAAAAAATGAACTCTAGAGATGAGCATTTGGCTAAATATAAGGACTACATTACATATTAATTATACTTTTACTAAACCTCCTTCAACATTTATTGTGTTTTGAGTAAATCTGTTATAATGTGTTATTACAGTAATTGTTTAAATCAAACTGCAGCTTATTTGCAATAAATGTTCATAAAAAAATGTTTATATGCAACTCAGTTTATATTTGAGCACTGATTATTAATTCAACTTTGCTTTTGGTTTTTAACTAAATCAACTGGTTTCGGTAAAACGTTTATTTTCAGAACAAATGTTCATGCAGTGTTATTTTATTATCACTGAGATGCTATTATGATTTTGATTATTTTGAGAGTGTATATTTTCATACATTCCACTTCCATTTTAATTTTAAAGATTTAGTAATTTTGTTGTGCGCTTTTGGCATTTTAGCAGTTTTTCATTTTCGTTTTTTTATTCATTTTTATTTCACTTTTAGTACTAGTTATTTTAGTACATCAAGTTAAACAATGAAAATAGCTGAAATATTTTTTTTAAATATTTTATTTCAGTTTAGACATATCTCAAGTAACAAATGTTAGTAATTTTTTTTTATAGTATTAATTTGAGTAATTTTAGTTAACTATAATAAGCCTGATGTTGATTTATTGTCTTTTTTAAATTTAAAAAGTATAAACAAAAGAGCTCAACTAAAATCCACGGATCACTTTTCACCTCAAGTAACAAATGTTAGTTTTTTTTGTTTTGTTTTTTGTTTTTTATAGTTTAAGTTTCAGTCATTTTAGTTAACTATAAAAAGCCTGATGTTGTTTTTTTGTTTTTTTTTTCTTTTTTAACTTTGAAAAGTATAAATAAAAGAGCTAAACTAAAATCCACGGATCACTTTTCACCTCGAAAACCAGAAGAAAAAAAAATTCAATTTATTTGCACAAAAACCATTAAGCCACTGCTGAAACAATTTTCATGACAATATCACAGATCTTGCTCTAATATCTGAATGATCATGTCTGAGAGAGTAATCTGACTCCCTGTTCATCATAAGCAGCATTCTCTCTGTGTTTTTTAATGTGAATTTCAATAATTAAAATCCTCACCACTCCCAGACGCGCAGGCTTTTGTCGTCGGAGGTGCTGACGAAGCGGCGATTCTCATCCACGAAAGTGATGGTGTTGACGGCGCCGAGATGTCTATCATACTCCTGAACAGCCTCACCGGAGCGAATATCCCACTGCACGCAAACACAAAACCAGAAAAACAAACACTTTCATTACTTTATAAACATTAAAAATATGCATTCTCTGAAATAATGTAAAAACCTTATTTAATAATCTAATTTTCATTTAGTTAAACTGACTACTAAAATTCTAATACTGGAATAAAAATAATTAAAATGAAAGAAAAATGCATGGCTAAATTATTATAACTGAAATAAAAATTAATACAAATTATGTAGAATTACGAAAAAGATTTAAAATTAAAAATACACAACTAAACCGATAAAAAGGTGAAATAAAAAATACAAATTATAAAGACATTTAAAAAAAAATTAAAATGACAAAAATATGTTACTAAATTACTAAAACTGACACTAAAATTACAATTATGTAGACATTAAAAAAATCAATCAATTACAAAAATACATAACTAAATCACTGAAACTGATATCAATTAAAATGCACAAATGAAAACAACAATGCAATAAAATAAAAAACAAAAATGCACAAATGAACCACTAACAAATAAAAATCTATAAAATTATATAGACCTACTTTTTAAAAACAAAAAAAAATCAACAAATTGATAAAAAATATAAAACTAAATTACTAAAACTGAAATGAAAAAAATTAGACATTTAGAAAAACTTTAAATGACAAAAACACGACTAAATAACTAAAATTGAAAAATTTATAAAATTTATATAGACATTAAAAAATAAAAATGAAAACTCACAACTAAATTACTAAAACTGAAATAAATTTAAAAATATATAGACATTTAGAAATAGACATTAAAACACAACTACCTTACTAAAAATGAAATAAAATTAATACAAATTATATAGACATTTAAAAAAATTAATTAAAATGACAAAAATACACATCTAAATTAAAAAAACTAAGTAAATAAAAATATGGACATTAAAAAGACAAATTAAAATGTTGCAAAAAATACACAACTTAAAATTATATAGACATTGAAAAAGAAAATGACAAAAAACGCAGCTAAATTACTGTGCATTACAATGGAATTGAAAACCTAATATGTGACCACAAAACCAGTCATAAGGGTAAATTTTTTTAAATTGAGATTTATACGGCATAAGAACGCTGAATAAATAATCTTTCCATTGATGTATGGTTTGTTAGGATAGGACAATATTTGTCTGAGATACAACTATTTGAAAATCTGGAATCTGAGGGTGCAAAAAAATCTAAATATTGAGAAAATCACCTTTAAAGTTGTTCAAATGAAGTTCTTAGCAATGCATATTACTAAACAAAAATTAAGTTTTGATATATCTACGGTAAGAAATTCACTAAATATCTTCATGGAACATGATCTTTACTTAATATCCTAATGATTTTTGGCATAAAAACAAAATTGATCATTTTGACACATACAATATTTTTGGCTACTGCTACAAATATACCCCAGCGACTTAAGACTGGTTTTGTGGTCCAGGGTCACAAATGATGACAGAATTGTCAGAATATTAGACACAAACACAGCTTTCCTCTGCGCAAACCTTATACCTGCTGAAACATTATAACACACAGTAAAACATAAATAAAAATCAGTAAAAACCTTTCTGTATTTTGCATTAACAAGAATGTCCGTAAAATGAACAGATTAATTAATTATCCTGGCAAAAAAAAAGTACCAGTACATTTTCTGATTTACTGTTAACAGTGTACATTTTCAATCAGACATCGTCTTCACAGTAACTGCTAAAAATGAAGGGATTGTGGGAGAGTGCTGTTCCCCGCTGGAGCGACTCTAGTTACTCTCTGCTCTGCAGACGCGCGCATGCCCGCTGGCTCCTCCTGACCGGCCGCGTGCACGCAGATGCTGATGCTGAGAAAACACCGCATCTTCACCAGAGCCATAAACCCCGCGCTTCCCGGCTTTTAAAATTGTTGAGGGACGTCGATTTCGCATTATAGCGCATGTAAGGTATAACTGCTCAAACACTGAGAAAAAAGACGACTCTTCTCGTCAGGGAGGGGGAGGAGCTGGGAGAGTAAGGGCAGGAGGCGATCCGGTCTAAACTAGTTCTGCGCAACACACGCCTGGATTGCGACCTTATTCAAATCGAGGCGATTTCTTTAGGACATCAGTTACTCTGGACTACACCCAAGGCGTTTAAAACTTGACACTGACGTAATCTGGACATGTGGCACGTAAGCAGGGGTAATTGTGTTTATTCTTGAGATAGAAATGTGAAAAAAAGAAAAAGAAAAGAAAAAACGGATAAAAGACAAAGCAAGCACTTCATGTGGGAATTCCTATCTCACATCTCGTAGGTGTTACTCTCATAATTCCGTGTAGCAGTGTGATTTTCAATGTACAATACACGTGTTATACATGAAACAATACTTTCGTGTTAAATAAAAATCAATAATTGTATACTTTTACAAAAAATAAATAAAAATTCACACACAGCCTATCTATATTAGTGGCCACCAAAACCACTAATACGTGTATATCTCGTGCGCGTGTGAAATACAAAAGGAAGAAACAGTTTGGACATGAGACAACTGCTGCTAGTGGTCGCTCATCTCTTCATAAACGATTAGAATCAGCGCACATGGCCATGGGGGATCTGGGGTCTCAGGAAGAAAGGCGTGTGCTGGATGAACTTAAACCGGAGCGTAACATTGCAGTAAAAGTGTCACTCACACACGCGTGAGACACGCAGCGCTGCGCACGCTGGGAAGATGCCAGTGGATGAAGCCCGTCAGTATCTGCACATGCACTGTAAAATGTGCAGCCAGGCCGGGTGTCGAGGGTGCACGCAGACTGATGTTGCGCAGCATCGCCGTGACGTTGCTGAGACTGAAATCGCACGCGGGGTTCATGGCGACACCTCGCGCATCATACGAAGCTGTGGGTTCACCCTCCTCCCAAAAACACAAACATGTGAGGAATTTCGCCGGTGTACTGACGGGGGCAAAAATACTTTGTTTCAAAAAGACACGTTACGGTGTGTCTTGGGTGCTTTCGCCTCCCACTGCCGTCATGTGGCACGGCGCCGCATCCAATCAGAGAGATGAGGAGAACACCCACACCCCAGAATCTGAATGCGGCTTTGGCGCATTATAAATACCGCTTGTGATGCACCGGCAAGTCTCGGTCGTGAGGAAGCTCAGGGTTGCAGTAGTACATCAGTCTTTTTTCTTTCCATAACAAAGAAGACCATCATCCATCTTTTGTTTTTCTCCCCAATTTCAGTTCATTTCAGGCCAGTTGCATGCATTGTTCGTCTCCCAAAATGGTTTGCGAGACTAAAATCGTTGCAGACGAACACGAGGCCATAGCTGGGACCAAAAAAGATTCAATTATAGTTTCCTCCGCGCAAATGTGGACGTCTTCTGCGCCTTCTCCCAATGCGCTCGAGAGTAAGGTGGAAAAACGGGACCAGGTTTTTATTCGCGAGTTTGAACGTTCAGACCATGAAGAGGTTCGCCGGATCTTCACCGAGGGAATCATGGAGCGGATACCCAATTCGGCATTTCGGGGGCTAAAACAGCAAACTAGAACCCAATTTATCTATGCTTTTCTCACAGGTATGTTGTGGTCAAACCGTGGGTATACAATGAGCGTAACGGGTTTCTCTGCAACATGTGAAAATAAGCTCTGAGCTGTTTGAGTTCATGTATAAGTTAATTGTTAAAATGAAAGGAACTAAACTTTCGAACTAAAACGACGAGCCCAATCAATTCAGACATTTTATGCTCAAAACTGTTTTTTTTTTTTTGTCTTCAGAGCACGTAATCACGAAATCTTTTTTTTCTTCTTTTTTTCCCCCCGTAAAAAATCCCAGTGAACATCAGTAAAGGAGTCACAAAGGCAGCAGCAGATCAGAGCATGCGGGACCGGTGAATGAATGAATGAATCCCGCGCAAGAGCACTGCGTTCCCCACATACGCCTCCTGTTAGTGTACGAAGTTGTGTTTGTTGCCTGTTGAATGATATATTACGTTTTATTTAAAGAGAATTAATAACGTGTAATATGTAATGATTTATTTCCTTTTCATGTTTACTAATCATTTTCAGTGGTTTTCAACTACAGGCAGTGTAACCGAGCACAGTGGCGATCTGGCTAGACAGCAACACTGAAAATGTACTTATGCCACACAGCTGAAAAGAATGAGGTGTTTTAACAGTGTCCATAAACGTGCATACTATACGCTTAGAGAGTACGCTGCATCACTGTGCACATAGTGCGACCATTGTTTCTCAGACACATTCATCATAAAGGCTCGTTTTTGAGTAGCGCAGACCTTGTGAGCATATTTGATAGTATGTTGGAGTTGAAAGCACGTCTGTGTTGACAGTAAACAGTGCGCATCGTGTTGCAGTGGAGTGTGTGGATAATGCATGACGTTGAAACATGCACAGTGGCGCAGCGAGACAGTTGTGCTCAAGCGCGCCGTCTTGTGTTAACATCCTCGGCATACGCATACTCAGATTTCAGTGGGTTTAATTACAGCCCCGTTATAGCGCCCTCCATTGCCCATTAAATTTCCAGGCCGTACAAATGTATAAAGTTAGTGCCCTTTTCTTTTTAAACAGGATACACTGTGTAATTACTTTCCATTACACCTCACTGCTCAGGGTGTGTCTGCACACTCCTAGTGTGTGCACATTTGATGTCTGTTTGTCTCTCCTCTGCCAAAAATCAAACATTTGATTCTCTTTTCTGACAGGTGTCGTTTATTTTTCTTCCATTTCTCCATAGTAATGTGCTATGTTATGACCAAATCCTTCACACTGACCTTCTGCACACCGTTTATTCTAATGGGTGCACGTTATTACTACAGCAGTAAAGTCATTCTCAGCTACCTGGACTGTGCTCTGCATACTGATATGGCTGATATTGAGGCATATTACATGAAACCCACAGGTAAGATGTAATTTCAAGCACACACACACATTCACACAAAATTGTCCTCACAACTAGGTTTTCAACATGTTTTGCTACATTTGTGAGGACATTTTAAGAAAATACGGCCCTCACAAGTATAGCCAAATCTGGAGATACATATAAACTACTGTTCAAAAGTTTGGGTCTCTAAGATTTCTTTTAAAAACAAGGCTGCATTTATCTGATCAAAAATACAGTCCAAAATAAATAAATTTAAGGTTCCTTCAGAAATCACTCTAATATGTGATTCTTTGATGAATAGAAAACTCAGAAGAACAGATTTGTTTTTAAATAAATTTTTTTTGTGACAATGTAAGTCTTTACTGTCACTTTTAATAAATCTAATGTGTCCTTGCTGAATAAAAATATGTATTTATTTAAAAAAAAATGTTACTGGCAAACTTTTGAATGGTACTGTATGCACTTAATGTTTGTCTGGAGATTCTGTGGTGTGTAAGCAGTTCATTGTATTGGTGAAGTCACTGAAGTCTAATTATAAAAAATCACTATATATTAATATATAATGTATAAACATGTCTATGCCAAATAGCACCTGGGCACTTGATAAGGAGTATATCTATGCTAATCACTATAAACTACAAATTTCATTACTGAAATATTAACATTTTACTTCAGAAGAGAGAAAAAATTAGTACAATGTATAGATATCCCACAATGGACCAGCTTCCCCAATCAAACATTTATCTCACCAGAACAAATACTCTCAGGATCGGTACCTGTGATAATGAGGTTAAATACTGCACTTCAGGAGTCCAAGAGGGGATGAATAGCTGATGTGTAGCTTTAATGCGGAAGACTCATGAAATATGCAGAAAGTCTCTCTCAGTTCTGCTCTTGAGGATAACTGTTTGGAGTCATGTGGCCCTATTGATTGAAGGCAGGAAAAATTCTGAGACAAATTGTATTGCGGCAGACTCAGAATTACAGCTATAATCCTTAATGTACCCTGAAATAAAAAAATAATTTCCTCTTGTAACTAAACTTTAAGCACAAAGAGAAAAAACAGAATTTAGTGATAAACTGAGCAAATACTTTTCTGAAGTGGATAAATTAGCAGTAGATGCAGTACAGTAAAGAGACAAACTGTGTATGTGATTGTGATACAGTAGTAACATACTAATAAATACTGCAGATATTATTAAAAGTACACTTGGAAAGAGACAAAATAATGGAGGTTCGCTAGTGGCTCGTTGGTACCCATATGACTTGCAGGTACAAAGTATTCTTTAACTTAGTTGATTGGTGTTCTGGAATTGTTTGTCAGATGGTAGTAGCATGATCAGATTGAGTGCTGGGTGTCTGAAATCTTTTATTACTCTATGGGCTTTGCTCAGACAGCGTTAGTATAAGGACAGACATTTATTGCCTATGATAAACTCTGCTGCGGCACTTCACGGTCAAATTCAGAACAGCTGACATACCAAACAACCAGATGCTGCTGGTCAGAAAGCTCTCTCCAATTCATCAATAGAAGTTTTAAAGGGTCTCTTTTACACCCCTAGTGCGCACGTATATTAGATCTGGACCTGTGTGTGCTGTCTGTTTCTGCACACTACTGACTCAGAATGAGTCGAGCAGATTTGCTCTGTCACTGGACACTATTAGAAATATATGCCAACACATAAATTGACAAGAAAATGTCCCTGCATGTTAGAGACAAAAAGATTATGGGGGTCTGTAAAACAAATTCATCATAATAGCCAATTCACACTGCACCGAGAGACGCAAACCACCGGCGTCAGTATTCACTCAGACTTGTTACAGAAAATGGTTATTTCAAATAAATGCTGTTCTTATTAACTCTGTTCATTAAAAAAACCTAAAAACAATTACCATTTTCAAATTTAATAATAATAATAATAAATGTTTCTTGAGCGCTAAATCAGCATATTAGCATGATTTCTGAGGATGATGTGACATTGAAGACTGAGTAATGGCTACTATAAATTCAGCTTTGTCATCACTGGAATAAATTTAATTTAAATATAGAATAAATTTAATTTAAATATATATATATATTTACATTTATCTACATTTAATGCATCTTTATCAAATGAAAGTATTTCTTTATATAAAAATAGTTGTTAGTCCATGGCACAGACAGTTTCTCTGCGTACAGGCTTCTTATTTAGTCCTGCATCAAATGAAAGAGAAAATTGAAGTCTGGGGTCAGGAAATGGGGGAAGGTGTGAATCAAAGCCCCGCTGCGAGTATGTATGGTAGTTCTGTTTAGTGGCAGCATGCAGACAAAGGATTTTCCCAAGGGATTTTCTCACTTGCTATGCTAATGTTGAATCCAGCATCTGAGGTGGGAATGGTAAAAGAATAAATGGGTTATCTGCCAGGGTGAGCTACATGTTTCTTTCATGCACTAAACACCAATTTGGAGTGGTGTTTAACATTGCAGGGACAGGATTTCTGTCAGACACTAGGAAGATATCGCTTTAATATGTGAAAATACACAGACAGATTTGTTATGCTACCTATGCTGGTCATTAATGACAACATTAAATGGTATTTGTGAAACATTTAATTTCCTTAATGTGATTTGAAACTGCATATTCAGCAGAAAAAAATGTGAGATAGGACTTTCATTTTATCCATCTTGATTTGATTGGATCATAAAATGTTCAATATTATTGGCTAATGTTAATTTTCTCCATTTTAGTGGCCTTGCACACAAGTCAAGCATATATTAGACAGCTGAGGAGGGGGTTGTGCAAATGTGTGTGTGTGAAGTAAAACTAATGAGTGTACAGCAGGACGTACAGTCACACGGTGATTAATAGTGCTCCTCAGCCCCGAAGCTAATGCAGTCATGACACACACACCTCTCTGTGTAATATAGCAATATGTCACAACAGAGAATAGTGATATTCTTAGGACTAATCTTACAACTACAACTTAGTACTACTTTACATAGAAAGATTGCAAATCATTTTACATAAATATTACACTTATGCAGTATTTGATATATTTTATGTTGTGCTTCTACTTGATGTTCAGCTGAAGCAGCAGAGTTTACTGATTTTAGAAGATACTGTTGACTAGATGTTTAATAATCTGTTGAGCAGGGAGGATTTAATCTTGGGAGATAGAAAAGAGTGTGTCAGAGAAGTTAATAGACTTATAAAGACGATTCTTTACAAAAAAAAAAAAAAAAACACAATTAATATGCAAGATGGAAGATAACATCAAGTCATTTAAAACATCTGTTCAGACATACCTTTGCCTGTCCATATACAGTACTAGTTTTTTTTTGGAGAAACCTGAGCTCAGTCCTGTCTTTGTGTATTTGTATTCTTTGGAGCTTCTGTGGGACAGATGCAACGGTCGTGCCCCTTGCCGTATTTATCTCCTTTCTTTCTGCAACTAAATTTAATTTAAGTTAGTTCAGCAGAACAAAACTGAGCCTCACAAGCATAAACACTGTTTAATATGAGTAAAACAATGTGTAAGTTTAGAAATACCATAATCCGCTCCTGTCCTGATCTGACCTGCAGATGACAGTTGACATACCCGACAAGAAAAACTTAATCCATTAATTCGAAAAACACTTCCCAAATTCCTCCAAATCATGGAATTCTGAGAATTATTAAGGCAAGTCATCAGTGGTGATGTGTAAAAACAGGTTTTAATTATGTCAATCATGGGACTCACCAATACATCTCAATACTTTTGATGGTGCACATTTTATGACTCTTCCCATAACAACACATTTTAAACAAATCATTTCAACAGCCTTTCCATTGCACATTAAACAATGAAGATAACAATGAGCTAATCGCAAATGTGTCTTCCATGTGTTATATTCTATTAATAGCACATTTGGGCATTTGTAATTCCGGGCAATTGGAATTGAATTTGACTGGCATGATCCATAAATACAGACTGCTACACAGTTACTCTAATATGGTTTCATA
>JAUZSZ010000095.1:11587782-11602061 GCA_034780575.1 Labeobarbus marequensis | reverse complement strand
TCTACTGAAGAAAAAAAGACACCTACATCTTGGATGCCCTTGGGGTAAGCTGATAGATATCAAATTTTAATTTCAAAATGAACTATCCCTTTAATCGTTACACCTATCGTTACACCCTTCATTAGATAATTGCCATTACACAGCATATAACAACACCAGCCTGTGAGTGAGAAAGAGAACTGGTATGTAGAAACATTGCATTGTTTTCTTGCAGGGCAAACTGAAGGCAAAGGAAGTGGTCACTGTTGGCTTTGAGAACATGCCAGCTGCCTTCATAAGGATGCTGAAGGGTGATGGACTTGAGAAGGCTATTGTTAAAGTCTGAAGAAATCCATCTGTTGTGTTTTTACATAAAATACAATATGACTCATTTGAGTGACTTGAATATGTGTAGACAGAAAAACCTAGTGTAGTCTGTTTGTGTCTAAAGGTCCAGGGAACCAAATGAATTCCATACTTGTCTGCTAAGTTTTTTTTTATTTATTTATTTATTTTTTTTTTTTTTGGTAGTAGAAATGATGTTAGTGAAGAAGTGTCACTATTTTGAAGTCTTTCACTTCAGTATGTTTACAAATAAAACCACATAAGCCTCATATTTATGTTGTATATGGTCATACCTTCCCATATCTTCCTTGTCTGATTAATAATGTTCATTATTTCTGTCCTTTTTGCTGTCCTTTCTTGTCAGTCTTCTGGGTTCTATAATTTAAAAAGTGTAAAAAGCAAAAAGATTTTATTGCTAGGTCACAAACAGTTCTAAAGGACCACATAGAATCTACTTAAGAGATGATTCAGAACATGTCTGCTATGCCACCACTTCAACATGCAGATATTTTTGGTTACTCTTCACAGGATTCAGTTAGTTATTATGAAACTGCATAACCAGACAAGTTTCACAACACATTTACATGTTCTTGTTGTTGAGTCTAAACCTCTAACGTAGCCTACTTTAGAAACTTGTTTGAAATATTTCATGATTCCAGGTGTCTCTGTACTTGAAGGTTGTGAAGTAGACACAAAATCGCAGTAAAACATGTTTGTTCATGAGCAGACATCTTCAGTTAGTGTCTAGCACAAAATAATGTAAATCGAATGCTTAACAGAAAAGTAAAGTAGGCTACGTTAACATTGAGTAGCCTATAATGTAAATTGATGATTGCATTTTACAGCCACCAGAGGACAGGGTTAAACAACAACTGGACATGAATTCAAGAGAACGTTTTATTCTGGACTGTATCTATAAATTAGTTACTTATTACAGACCTGTGCTTTCAAGATAAGGATATTAAAACAGGTTGTCTTAAGGACTGGCTTGTTCAACGATGAATCTACAAAAGCAGAGGATTTGAGGCTACGAGTCAGTGATTCTCTATAGTGACTAAAAAAAATCCAAAAGAGCTTCATTTTGATTTGATTTGATTTTTTATTTTTTTTAATAGGTTGAAACAATTGCTCTTGTTTTTGTTTTTGTGACCCTGGACCACAAAACCAGTCTTAAGTCGCTGGGGTATATTTGTAGCAATAGCCAAAAATAGGGTCAAAATTATAGATTTTTCTTTTATGCCAAAAATCATTAGGATATTAAGTAAAGATCATGGTCCATGGAAATATTTTGTAAATTTCCTACTGTAAATACATTAAAACTTAATTTTTGATTAATAATATGCATTGCTGAGAACTTCATTTGGACAACTTTAAAGGTAAATAACTTTATTTTTTTGCACCCTCAGATTCCAGATTTTCAAATAGTTGTATCTCGGCCAAATATTGTCCTGTCCTAACAAACCATACATCAATGGAAAGCTTATTTATTTAGCTTTCAGATGGTGTATAAATCTCAGTTTAGTAAAATTGACCCTTATGACTGGTTTTGTGGGCCAGGGTCACACATTTTATTTATAGAGAACAAGTTTAACACAACCATAGTTGATCCAAAGTGCTTTACAATAAAAATAACTAGTTTTCTTCTGTGATAATACAGTTTGTATGTCTAAAAACCTCTGTCAAAAACGACATTGAATGTTCTTTGTTTATTATCTGATGCACTAAACATGTGCAAGAATGTGTGTGCAAACAAACAGTTTTTACAGTTTAGTAATCCACCACGACTCTCGATGACGTCACGTCGCGTGGAGTAAAGCCAGAATCTGTCAAGTCATTCTGACTTGCTCATAGCAAAACCAGGATTAGTGATGGTCTTTCAAAATAAATGAGCATGTTTCACTCCTTATATGGGCTACTTGTAAATATTTATGCCACAAGCTGCACAAAACGTACGTATATCCCATTTACTGTGCTTTATCTGCTGATTATATATATTTGCAGTGTGTAGTGGTAGGCGGGGTTACAGAGCGTCATAATTCCATGATTGGTCCGTTGTCTTCATTGAAGGCGGGGCTACGGACAGTGTTCATATGAGGCGCTAATGACGCACGCTGCTACTCTGACTGTCAATGAAGCAGGAGCTTTCGGAAGAGGTTACACAGTAGACCAGTAGAAGACAGACATCAACATGATTATCATAATTGAGGATAAGGTATGTATATAATACCAATAATTTAGCTGCTACCTTGACTTTGACTGTTTATAGGTAATGTATTATGTTTGACTTCTGGTGTCTATGAAAAAAATGTATTCGAATAGGTTAATAACTTTAAGAAAAATACGTTTTTTATGTTGATAAAAAATAAGCTATAACTTTATTTTTATTTATTTTTTACGAAACGCTGCTTGCGGAACAAATGTGGGCGGAAACGTTTACACACAAGAACAAGTGTTGGTTTCTAGTATTCTAAAGAATCTCAAAGCAGAGTATAGAAATGGAAAGTAGAAAACGAGAAGTACATTTTTGTTCTCAGTTACGTTAAACAGGAAATAAAACTTACGATTTAATAAGTGGCTGTTAGAAAGTATTTGCTTGTGCAAACACCTGCAGTTGTGATGGGAGATCTGATTCAAATCGGTTCTTTCGAACAGTTCATTTCAGAAACGGATTCAGTGGTTCTTTATTTTGTCACGGCGCAGTCTCTGATATAAAGTCTGAAAAATGCTTAGAAATCCATCTGTTGTCATATTACTCTAATGTTTTAAAACGTTACAATAAAGCCACGTGGAGGGTGCTTTTGTAATTTGTTGTGTTACTTCACTTCATAAATATATAATTAAATCTAAATATAATTGCTATATATTTATATCATTTTCATGAACTAATCTTCCAGACCTGTTTGTCAATAGGTTCATTAAAAATCAGACTCTATTCATCAGTAGTAGGCTACTCAAACGAGCTCCTTCTGAAGTGTTTTGGTTCTGAGGATCAGACATTAATATACATGCAGTTCAAACATGATCTACATTAAATTGTTTTATCATGCTACTTACAAAGTCGTAAAGGAATTTAAACAAATGCAATAAAATCAATCACCATTAAAATGTTGCATCAGATATTGATTTACAATAAAGTAGTAGGCCTATGTGTTTGTTTTGATTTCAGTGTAATTTCACTAAAAAGGATTTGAGCTGTATTTCAGTATCTCAAATAGAAAGCAAAAGCTGTGTCACCCCTTTCTAGTCATAGGCCATATGGCTCTTTTGTAAATATTTGAAAGTCTCAGTCACTCTGATTAAACCATAGCATTATGACTCATCATGTGCCATTTCAATGAACCTCAGCAGGAAGGAATGTTTCATGCCAGTTTGGAAACTGAATCAACTTTTCCTCCTCTCTCTGCAGTCTGCCTTCGACAATGCTCTGAAAAATGCCGGGAACAAGTTGGTGGTGGTGGACTTCACAGCCACATGGTGCGGGCCCTGCCAGATGATCGCTCCTATCTTTAAAGTGAGCATTCATGCACTGCTGAATATGTCACAGCATCCGAGATACAGAGTGACATCTGGAGCTGTCATGTTTCTTCTGTAGAGGCCTCCGGAATCACCGGGAGTGGCTCTGTTGTTGTGCTGTGTAGTCGGGGCAATCGGCAGGGAAGCTTCCTTAAGAATTAAAGCGTGAATCATTCACAGAATGCAAATGAAAGGAAAGGCAGTCCTGATCAAGAAAGAAGAGAGGAATACAAGACAAAAGACTGCTAATTCATTCCTTATACATACATCAGACAATACATACTGAGATTTTGGTGCGATTGACAACTAAGCACCAACCTCAGCCACATAGGCCTACGTAACCTACATAAAAACCATGTTTTGTGGTCGTTCACTTTTACTTTTACTCAGCGCACACATACATTTGTACCTGGTTTAGACAACAAAAGCAATCACATGCAAATTTCACAGATGAAACGGAAGGAATGAAATATTAAGTTCAAAGGAAGTGCTTTGATTGCGAGCTTTGTGGTTTGCTTTTTACAACCGCCTTTTTTCCTTCCACAGAAGCTGTCTGAAAAACAAGAGAACGGAAATGTCGTGTTTCTAAAGGTGGATGTGGATGATGCACAGGTTAGTCACCTGGGGTCTTTTTTCTCTGATGAATGCACTTGAAAGGCTACAGACTTCTGAGCCAAATGAGCAAAACACCCTTTTTACATAGATTCACCATCTGGGTTTTACTGTGTTACTTTCATTTGAATACTGGCGTTGCTATCTCCCTCCCTCCCGTAGATGAGGATGATAGGTGTAGTATCATGTATTTGGATACTCACAGACAGCCTAACCTTTTGTAAGGGACCCAAACACATTAGAACATCCCAGCACACCAGGTTGCTGCTCTCCTGATCGGCTTTGCTAATAGTGTGTTATTTGATTCACGGGATAACGCTGAGAAAGGATATTGGCCGTCATTCAGTTTTATCAGAGGTAGACTGAGGCAGTGCCAGAATGGGACAATTCTGATGGTTGCCCATGTTGTTATGGTTACAAACACTAGCTATTATTACAATGCTGTGCTGCATAGCAGATGGGGGACGGGACGTGTGTGTATTCGAAAGCTGAATTCTTGATACATGTTTGCGACTTGTTGAAATGTCATGCTTTTTGCCTGACATTTAAATCGCAAGGTAAGGATGGCAAATGTGAGCCGAGCGTTTGAAGGTTCTGATAACAGTGCACATATTCAGCGGACATTTTTGTGACTGATTTCAGGAATGGCACCAAGCATCATCTAAGTCAAGATGAAATGAACATGAAACAAATTATTTTTTTCTAAACGTATCAGGGATTTTTTTTTTTTAAATTTCGACAGCCTTCGGGTCCTGCTGTGGAGATAATTTCATCCTTGTCTTACAAAAGTGCTCAGACTGGCTAAGCAGGATGAAAATACACTATTAAAGATGCTTATCATCACGTAGACTGAATAAACCTATTCAGATCTCCACTCCCTCTTTCTCTCTCTAGGATGTGGCCACTTTCTGTGACATCAAATGTATGCCAACATTCCATTTCTACAAGAATGGAAAGAAGGTAAAATATGTCTGGAGGTTTTCTGTTCTATTTCCATGATCTTTTGAACAGTTTAACCTGTTGTTGTGCTGTAACTGATTTAGCTTTTTTTTTTCCAGATTGATGAATTTTCTGGATCAAATCACGCTAAGCTAGAGGACAAGATCAATATGCATAAATGAAGAAAATCACAAAAACAAACCAACCACTGTAATAACTAATATATCATTCTCAACCTCTTTTCTCATTCTAATTTTGTCCGCTACATTTATATCCTGTTTTATTTTAGTTTATATACAGAAACAGTAGACTTTTTGTTAAATATGTTGGCCATCTCTAATGTATTTTTTGGGGGTTTGTATGAAATTAAAACATTAAAGGAAATGAGAAAAGTTGACTTTTACAACGTTCTTGTATTGTGCTGGTTGTATCAAATTGTGTACGTCAAATGTTTATTAGTCATATGAGACAAGCAAGTAGAACAATCTGAAAGTTTAATTGAGAATTCTTCATAATTAACTGTGGGAATGAGAATTACAGTTTGTTTTCATATAGTTGTGTTTTCAGTTTTAATAAAAACATGAAAAGAATAGTTTATATACATGTACACTGGACAATCACATCAACATTTTTACACATCGTACAAGTTCATGTATATAGCAGCAGCATATATTTAATACTGTTTCATTTCTACATGAAAAAATACAGCTTTAATTTACAAAACCACTTAGGACTTTCTGAGGGAAAGAGAAAATGTGTTGTATACAAATCTCTGACATTACTCCATCTTGTTCCAACACATTCAGACTGGTACTCTTGTAGCGTGGCACATTAAAAATTAAAGTATCCAGATCTTCTTTTTCTGAAAGACAATAATTAATAATCAAAGATCAGCTGAAGACTGTTAAAAATTCTTTTTGACCCATATATTGCCACCATAACTAAATAAATTTCAAACATTTATGATAGCACTTGCTTGAGGCAATGGTCCATTTGCTTGTACAGTTCAGACAGACTATGAAAAAGTATTTAAGCTCATTTGAATCTTAAATCGACCAAGTGTCCAGTAAATCTAATTGTGAATCACTCTAACCTGCAACGAAGGCTGCAGCATTTAATTAGCTGAGGGATGCGGGTATCAAGCTGACTAGCTGGAAACGCTAATAGCAAAAACTGTCAGATCAATAGTACTTTACTGAGAGACTACATTTGCTCAATAAAATCCTGACATTGGTACTGCATCAGTGAAATACAGATCGAAAAAAAGTAAATTACTTAAAAGAATGAATCACAATAGAAATGGCAGCAGTATCCATTTCTTATCCCTCTGCTCACTCGATTATTGGATTGAAACCAACTGCAGTGCTCTGGGATATGTAAGCTTACTGTGAGAGATATGAAACTAGGTGTGTCTGAGGCATAAATTCACCTACTGGCACACACGGCAGCGTTCAGAAGGGCTGGTTCTTATCTGTATTTACTTATAGTTTCCTTACTCGTCTTTCACAATCACCAGGAATCTCCCAGCTGAGTGATTAGAGTTCCTTGTAATATTATGGGGAAGTGTTGAGGACTGTGGTTCATCAAATGTTTCAAAATCTTCTATGTAATGTGCATGTATGCACATGCATATGTTAATATGAATACGTTACATATACCTAGTCTGTATGTAGCTTACCTAGAGCAGTCATACCCTCCCCATCCTTGACTGCAGTGACACCTGTTAGGTCGGATACACCGTCCTCCATTCAAACAGGGCATGGAACACACCGCTAAGAACACACATAAAAAAATACTCTCATTAGCCAATAATCCAGTGCATTAATTATACAATAAAATCAATTGATTTAAAAATCATTTTTAAAAAAGGATAAAAAATGGGATATATGAATGAAATAAAGTGCAATCAGTCGGATGTAGTACAGTGCTCATTCAGTAAATGCACAGCTAAGCAGATGTTTTGAATCTGGATCTTAATGTGACAGTTTTAGCACATCTAATCACTTCTGGAAGCTGGTTCCATCTGCAGCTGGCACAATAGCTAAAAGTGGACTCACCATTTTGGGTGGAACTTTTGTGTTTCTGACTTCTGATAGGATTATATTCAGTGAGCATTATCTCCAATGTATTGAGGTCCTAGGCCACTGAGTGATTTATAAGCAAGTAATAATACTTGTAGCAACACATTCTTCAATGCATTTTGCTGCTTTATATAATTCACTTGTATGGTGTCTCTTTCTTATCGTTTGCTTTAATGTATCTGAGCAACTCAGAAAGTAGGTTTGTTTGTCTTGGTGCTGGAGTTTTAAAGAAAAAGGAGATGAACTACATTCTTTGTTTTATTAACACATACATTCACATAGTCTGTTTTGGAGCACAATCAGATGGGATTTAACCCCCTGTAATTTCAGAGGAATCAAGCATTTCCAGAATTCCTCTTTGCCCTACAGACCTTTGTCCTGACATATGAATCAATACCGGTCGAAACAAAACACAAAGAGTCTGACCACAACAGCAGAATGAAAACCAGTGAGTAATCAGTCAAATCTGTAGAACAGACACTGCAAGTGACATACAGCAAATACTGTACTTGAGTATGCAAAACCAAATCAAGTTTGCTTTAATGCATTTGATCAACTCAGCGAGTAGGTTTGTTTGTCTTGGTGCTGGAGCTTAAAAGACCATTAAATGCATGCAGTTACAGTCCTGCTGGTGGTGTTCTCAATAAATATAATACCGTTTCATTGAGAAATGTAAAAATAAGATGTGTGTGGTATTGTAAATGTGTTCTTGTTCTATATAAGTCATTCATTCTGCAGATATTCATGGTATTGTAAAAGCAAATGCATCAATACACATCAACATGTCAAAGTGAACCTTCTGTTTCAGCAGTTAGACAGTTCAAGTTAAACAAAAACAACATTTTCGACTTAAATGGTGACATAAAATCTGTTTAAATATATAAAATATTTTAAACTTAATTTAAATTCAGGTTAATGATAAGCATGAAAAAATTAATATATGTTATTGAAATATAGTGAATTTGTTATAATACAAATATTATCATGTTATAATATATTTGCTACAATACAAACGGTATGTTTTTAGATGCTGGTCATCATTTCTCTGAATTTTTTAATAATTGTTTTCACCTATTACATGTTTTGCATTTCACTTAAATAGTCATGTGGTGTGACTTTTATATTTAATTTTTATATTCTATGTAGTCTGCCAATTATTATGAGTTCATAAAACTAAATGTAGTATAATTAGAAAAATGCTGTTTAAAACAACTTAAGGTAAAGTATGGTGTACACACTACTCTTATGTCAACTGCCTCTATGTGTCTTCAGTAATTGTGTTTTGCTTTACTGCTTGGGCTCCTGGGATCTACTGCGTATCACTATTAGAATCTGTTGTCACAGGTGTTGCCTAGAAACAATGTGAGTATGACATAGGATGACCCCTGGAGAATGAGCCCCGGCCCCTATCCCACCATGAGGTCCTTCTGTCTGTAATCACTCTAATCACTGCACTCCACTCTACTTTTAAACTCTTACGTTTAATTTGTTTAGCATGATGTCTTTAGTTAATGGTGAGATATTTCCCTAAATAGCAACTTTTATAGTTGAACTAAGACTTATATCTTCAAGATCACAGATAGCTTGAGGGACATGACAGATGTTCTCTAGGCTTCATAAACTGGCTATAATTAAATGCTGTGAGGATATCACTAATTGTGTTTCATTCGTCTCAACTTGTCAGGACTAAATAAAGCAGATGATGTTCCTACTTCCTCAAAGTTACTCATACAAGACCAACAACATTAGAGGCTGCTCTGACTAGTTAAAGGGATAGTTCTCCCAAAAATGAAAAACCTGTCATTAAGTACTCACAAGACCTTCATTTATCATCAGAACACAAATTAAGATATTTTTGATTACATTCGAGAGCTTTCTGACCCTGCATAGACAGCAACGCAACTAAACTGTTCCCAAAAACGCAGTAAGGACATCGATAAAATAGTCCATGTGACATCAGTGGTTCAAACATAGTTTTACGAAGCTACATTTTGAGTTCAAAGAAAACAAAAATAATGACTTTATTCAACAATTCTTCTTCTTTGAGTTACCGTCTTCTGTCAGAGTACCACGACACATGCATGTGCATTCCTCTGCTTGTAAACGTGTTTTCTATGTCAGCAGCATCACACACATGAACAAAGATGTTCTGAAGATGAACGAAGGTCTTATGGGTTTGGAATGACATGAGAGTGAGTAATTAATGACAGAAATTTCATTTTGAGTGCCTGTCCCTTTATCTATTCTGCTACTAGTCAACATTTATGTAATACATTTTCTCGACGACTATCACAAGTCATACACAAACACACTCTTACCATTATGGCAGCGTGTGCCTGTCCATCCTGTTGGACATTCGCACTGGTATGGAGCTACACAGCGTCCTCCATTGAGACATGGTAGGATGCAGATCGCTGCAGTAAAAAGCACATGCAGTATGAAAATGTGTGACTTTTGGGTTGAAGAGATAATAGAGAGTAATCAGAACAATCAGAATAATTTTAGTTAAGTCCACT
Source organism: Labeobarbus marequensis (assembly GCA_034780575.1). Classification (NCBI taxonomy): domain Eukaryota; kingdom Metazoa; phylum Chordata; class Actinopteri; order Cypriniformes; family Cyprinidae; genus Labeobarbus; species Labeobarbus marequensis. The sequence continues at coordinate 11,592,076 of JAUZSZ010000095.1, read as the reverse complement.
TTTTAAAACTTCAGGATGTGACAAAACGTTGTTTAAACCACCTGGTCTCGTGCATGATTGTGTGTGTACTTACGCTCCTCACAAAATCGCCCCATCCATCCCTCTGGACAGGAGCAAATGTTTGGTCTTTGGCACACACCTCCATTCTGACATTGGAGCCAACAGACAGCTGTACAAACACACAAAACATGATTGATACAGCGATGAAACTGACACAATCACAAAAAAGTAGCAGTGCAATCACTCTCCTAACAGAATTCCAAAATACCACACAAAACATGCAGCATTCAAAGACGAATCAGATGTTAGATGTTAAGACCAGTGTGAAACTCCACTGATCAGAATTAGTTTCTACAAGCACCCAGACCAAACAAGCCAATGACTCCAAGACCAAAAGAGAGGCTGAGTAGGGCTTACAATGTGTAAAGTTCAATGTTAAAAATATCACCATGCCAAAAATTAAAGCAAAATATCATGCCTTGTTTAAAAGAGTGACATTCACACCAAAGCCCATCTCTATAATCTCTGTGGAACAATGGTGTTGTTCAGGGGCTATTATAAAACAATTTCTGGTCATGGATTGGTCAATATAACATTCTAGCTATGCTAAAATATGCACTAAATAACATCTTTGACATTAAGTAACTGTTAGCTACATAGTGCTGCATAGTGACATCATTTTGACATTGACATTTAATGACATCATTAAAATTATTGTTAAATTATTTAAAATAAAGAGCTTGAGGCAGTTTTATAATAGAAGGCAAAGTCTTATTCAAATGTTTGGGGTTGGTAAGATTTTATTCATGTATCTCATTTACCAAACGTGCCAGTTAAGACTCACGTTGATATAAAATTTCTTTTTCAAACAAATTCAGCTCTTTTAAAGAATTCAAAGATTTTAAAGAAACCTGAAAAAATTGCATCACAGTTTCCACAAAAAATACTAATCAGCACAACCATTTCTAACACCGATAATAAGAAATGTTTCTTAAGCACCAAACTGAAATCTTAAGAATGATTTCTGAAGGATCATGTGATAATGAATGGCTGCTGAAAATTTGAAATTAAAATAAAATAAAACAGTAATGTTTGTGAAATATTTTTGTATTTTAAAACCAAATAAAAGCACCCCTGGGGTCGGTTACACAAAAAGCTTAGACTAATCTTACAAATCAGTCATCTAATTTCTTTTCTTTAGTCAATTTTTTAATTCAGTTACATAAAAACGTGGAATAATCCAAGTTGAATCCAAAAAATAAGAGCGATTACCCCCTGGCTAACTGCTAATGACTAATTCTTAAGAAACTGTCTTAATACAGTCAGGTCCATAAATATTGGGACATCGACACAATTCTAACATTTATGGCTCTATACACCACCACAATGGATTTCAAATGAAATGAAGCGGTTTAACTCTGCTATTCATGAAGATATAAAACTGTGGACGCATTCTCTCCATAACGTGCTGAAACATGGCATAAGTAACCCCGCCCCTTATGCCAGGGGGTAAGACAAAAGTGTATCGCGATACACAAGAGAGTATCACGGTTACGTATAATGGGTGGTGTATCACCATTTTTCGGTTCGGTTTGAATATTGTTGCACCCCTAACTGGGATGCAGCAAAAGTTATCTAAAACGGCTGTAAATCTGCAGTCTGAAATCTAAGCCAGACTGGCTTTGACTTCCGCAACTAGTATCAACTTTTTTGGACTATAAATTTGGGACAAATCAGCCAAAAATCGTGTAACTGATTCAATGCAATTTGGATGGGTTTCCATGTGGATGCCAATGTTTCCACATGAAAAAAGAAACACACACTCCTTAATAAACCTATTTTTAATGTAAAATTGTGTTGTGATGCGTTTTCCTTTAAAGACAGATTAGCCTATAGGTCTCTGATCAGAATTCAACGTACACCACATAACTTCACAGTCACCAGCAAATTACTCTGCATTGTACACTTAGTTCCAGTTTTAGTTCCTAATTGAACAAATATATCATGCACGTTTTACCAGAAGAAGAGTTTTGAATTTGAGAAGACGTCAGGAAGACTTCATAGAATTTACTAGAAACGGTCAGAGAATACTTTTACAAACAGATATTTACCAGCGGCATGCTGGGTATGTGATAACTTCCTAAAATATTCATGGTCCTTTGTGAATAATGTATAACAATACACAGAAATATGTGTTTGCATTCATTTGCTGATACATATATTAAGTAAACAGATAATTAACACAGTTAAGCATACAATATGCCTACAAATATTATCATGCAGCATATTAAATAGTGATTTAATTTGTGATTTTGTTTCTCACACACTATCAATTAGTATATGGTGAAGTTGACAAAACCATATTAACAAATGCACCTTCATAATGTGATGCATTTCTGAATTAAACAATATGAAGAGTGAAATTATGTTAGTGTGGTGGGGGTTTCATGCAGATTTGAGTTGCTTTAGGAATTTAATTTATGATTTTAACTGGGAAATGGTTATTATACTGACTATCGACTGGGGGAAATTATATATATATATATATATATTTTTTTTTTTTTTAAATGATGTGCACTGATAAACAATAAACAGTAAGACCAGTAGAATTTTAAGATGTAGCAAACAGGGTCAACCAGGATTTCATGTTGCCTTTATGCACTGGATTAGACCACACTATGTGCCGGAATCCCTTAGAGATTCACACTCTTTTGTCCATTTGTGCTGCCTGCACATTTATATATTTAAAAAATAAAAACACGCTTATCAAATCATACTGTGCAGCTCATACTGCATTCAGAGCTTATGTATAATTCATCACTGATATATAACATTTCATATTAGGGGGCCGTCAGCCTCTTTCTACCCCTGTCATTTCTCTTACAATTTATCGCAGACTCGCTTTCAGCTCAACGCATCTTTTTAAAGCAAGGTATTATAAACAGCCCAGTGGCCTCTAGCAGTGCAGCTCTTTAAATATTCATCAATGAAAGAGCTGCCCCTCTCTGCGCCATATCGGTTTACCTTTAATTCACAAAAGTGTGACGAGACATACATTATTAACCAGTTGCTCGAACGGCCAAACACACAACTCCCCCCAAGCAAATGCAGAGACACAAAAACAAACATTGACCCTTGAATACGAAGCTGCCTGTCTCACAAAAATCCCTCTTTAGTGTATCAGGGCTGCACAATGTGGGTCTTGTGACCGATATCGAGGGGAAGTGTGAAAGTTCACTTCCTTGCTTCAACAAAAAGGACAATGGGTGGCTGGGTGGGTCTCTCCACCTTTATTTTCTTCCTCCTGTCTTTCATCCTGTCAACAGTACAGCCATCCCATCCGGGAGAAGACAACGAATGGTGGTAAGTGTTCTGAATGGACTGCTCGACTCAAAAGCATTTGTAGCAACCGTGAAGGTACCATATCTAAAGCTTCAAAGCGGAAAATTATTTGTAGATTCAGAACCATCATGGAGATTTATTTTTAGGACAAGTAAAGAGAAAATTAAAACAAATAAATCAAAATTCAATTAAGATGTCAATCAGTAAATGAATCTAAACAAATCTTGGAAAACTGATTGAAAAGATTCAAGTCACTGGGATGAATCCGTTTCCACCAATATTTGAATCTAAATACTGCGAAACTACCCATAAATCTCAAACAAAACCAAAGCAGGATCAACAGCTGCAACAACAGCATGTCTGGTACACCATAAACAGAGAAAAGTGGAAAAAAAAAAAATTTTGTGACCCTGAACCACAAAACTAGTCTTAAGTTGCTGGAGTATATTTGTAGTAATAGCCAAAAATGCATTGTATGGGTCAAAATGAACAATTTTTATTTTATGCCAAAAATCATTAGGATATTAAGTAAAGATCATGTTCCATGAAGTTATTTTGTAAATTTCTTACCATAAATATCAAATCTTCATTTTTGATTAGCAATATGCATTGCTAAGAACTTCATTTGGAAAACTTTAAAGGCGATTTTCTTAATATTTTGATTTTTTTTTTTTGCACCCTCAGATTCCAGATTTTCGGCCAAATATTGTCTGATCCTAACAAACCATACATAAATGGAAAGCTTATATATCTCAGTTTCGAAAAATTGACACTTAAGACTGGTTTTGTGGTCTAGGGTCACATATATAAACCACAGTAGCGTTCACTTTTTACTTTTCTTCAGCAAGGATGCATTAAATAAATCAAAGGTGACAGTTTAAGACATATACAAAGAATTACTTTAAATCTATTCTACTCTTCTATTTATCAAACACTCTAGAAAAAATATGCA
>JAUZSZ010000095.1:11450291-11462747 GCA_034780575.1 Labeobarbus marequensis | reverse complement strand
TGAGTACATTCTAATGTTCTAATTCTTAGCCCCTCTTTATTTTTCCTTTTTTTTTTTTTTTTTAGCTATGTCCCAACACTCCCAGGAGTACATGTTTTTTTATAAGCCAAAGCTGTGTTTTAATTTGACATTTTCTCGTTTCAAGTGTATTTCGTCACATCAAAACACTCAGAAGCATTTCTCGTTTTATATTTTGATATTTTTGATTGTCCTGTTCTTATCATATTCCTTTGTCATTATGAAATTGTTATTGCTCCTTTACATTTGATTTCCTCTGTTCTCATTCCTGACAGAAAGCTCTGGGATCTTTTTTTAATCATCATATTTTTTTAAGGCATCTATATAAGAACCAATTGTGGTGGTTCAGAGTAGTTTTCTACCAGGTTACTCTGGTACTGATACAATTTAAGCTCTTTTATTTGCCTCAAAACTTTTACATAAGCTGTATAATGGTATTATCATTGTTGAAGAGTATTTTTCTTTCTGATATTTTTGAAGATAAAAAGTGTTCAATGAAAACTTAAAGAGGCCATTGTGAAATTAAGTGTTGCAATGGTATCTTCATTCTGTGTGGACTTTAAACAGAGAATATGGCTTTACAGCCATAGTCATAACCTGCAAGTTTGTTTCACACAGTTTAATTATTTCACAAGTATATACATAAATATATATTCAAAATTGCAGAGCATTTGGTAATACATGGGGAAAAAAAGAAAAACAGTAGTGGTGCATAGCTAGTGTCTGTGATGTAGCTGAAAGCCTGTGAGAATGTAATAGTTTTGGTCCTGTCATTTATTATGCGAATATTCAAAAACTTGAAATCAATTATGTCAGAAGAGCTTGTTAAATCAGTCTTATGATGTACAATATATTATAATTGTGTAGATGGACTGTAGATGTTAATGTAGGTGCAATACAAGGGACTAGAATCAATCGATCAAGCTAACAAACATAGTCTGGATAATTACATTAATATACTAAAAAATTGAACTACACACCAAAATAGAGACCCTTAAAGATAATTCATTTTCTAAAAAAAAAATACTTAAAATATATTAATTTGTGTAAGTAAATAATATATGCTCAGTTTAAGAATACATGATTAAAGTGTTTAGTATGTATGCCACTTGTCCATTCAAGCGTGTATGGCTTTTTAGTGGTCACAGGGTCTTTTTATTGTGCCTCTGTGTTGATGTCACACCTTAACCCAGTTGTGAAGACTATGGAAAAGTGCCATTTGTTCTTTGTTCATTTTTGTTTTTGCAGATCTGTAGTGTGTAGGTGGTGTATAAAAATCTATATATATATATCAGTGTAATTCATTGTACATCCATTTTGCATGAGCTTAATCCACCACATTCCTTAGAGACTATAATTATCAAATCTATAACCATCCCACTTACACAATAATCACTGCCTTTTGGTTCCTCTGTCCTAGTCAGGTGGCGACGAGGCCTGTTATCATCCATTATTCAACTGACTGCGTGAACGTTTAATCATTGTATATATTATCAAAGGTGCAAAGCATCTTTGGTTGTAGTAATGCTGCTCCTGAGCTGTGCCTCAGTATCCAGCACTGCCTACTGTGTGCTAAACACAAACACTATGTATATTTTATATGGAAGCTGCGACTCTGATTGTGCTGCAATATTTGGCTCTCTTATCCACACACACACACACTATCATATAGGTGATACCAAAAGCCATGCTAAATGAATTCTGTCACATATTGGATTGTCACATTAGTAACAAATGATTGTTGTTAATATGAATGTCCTCACAATTACATAAAAATCAATAAGAGAATCACTTTTATAGATTATATTAAGATATGTACAGTTTAAAAGGATAAACCCTAAAGCTCAAATTACCACTTACACATAACTGGGGGTGAACGGTTTGTACAAGAGTCTTCTTGTTTACTATATGTTTTGTATTTGTTTGAACAGTATATATTAAACGACAAATAAATCTATATGCTGAATCAGGGAAGACTTGTTTATTTCGGCTAACATGAAAAAAAGAAAAACTGTTACACTGCCGCCTACTACAAGTTAGGTGAATTGCAGATTACTGTCACATTGTTCAATAGTTTCACATCTGTTTAAGAATTTTAAGGTTTTCAACTCAGCTGGGTTATTTATTCTCCACGTGGGTTGCATATTACGGTTTTTCTCAGTCGCTTTGGCCCATGTTGAAACAATCTTATCTAAACTATGAGTGCAACTGTTTTGTGAGACATCAAAACTATACTGCATGTCTGCAAAAGGTAGTGACTCACCCAAAACAAAGCTTATGCTTCAAAACCTAGTTATTGTGTCAATAAATTGACCAACGCTACTAAAATGAAAAGTTCTGTCATCGTGTGAGCCATACTGGTCAAAATGTTTAGATGTTTTTTTAGTAGAAAACCCTTGAAATCTTTGTTATACACAAATGTACTTTTGGTCCCACTTTTTAGTCAGTTTTGTTCAGCTGAATACTGCTGTGTATCAAACTGAGCTTTTTAGATGCAGTTTTAGGTACATAAAAACATCAATACTGAAATACACAGAAAAATAACATGCATTTGTATGTATACATTTTTATCAGTGTGGTGCATGTAAACAAAAAACATTAATAGATATCATAGATGTATATGGAATACGTCTGCCAGTTTTTCAGAACTGAAAGGATCATTTTGCATGTGATCGCTCACACGAAGAATGTTTAGATTTCACAATTTCACTAAAAATCAGCAAGCCATGTGCATTTAGTTATTGTGCAAACAGTAGAAAATTGCACTTTTTTTAACATTGCACGTTGCACACTTTTTTGAGCAATTGAGGAAAAACTGAAAACCCTTTGAAGGACGGAAGAATAAACACTGTTACATGCTAAAATGGTTGCATCAATTTTTATTGACAAACTGACATACATCAGTTTTACCTTGATTTTTAACACTTCTTGTAAACTTAACAAAAAAAAAAAACACGATGCTCTTAACAAATTAAGGGGCAGTGGCATTAACAGGAAAAAGCTGATGAATATTCCAACAAACAAAGAATGCACTGGCTACCACTCGTCAGTCCAGATAGTTCAGATGGTTTCTAGTGACATGTGCGAGTACACTGGATATCTAAGGTACACTGGATGTCTAAGGACTGGCGGTTACATAGATGAGAGGAGGCTGCTGGGATGCTGGTGGACCCGCCCACCTCTCAGTGCAAGAACCAGATGCAGCACAGAGCCACCCTGGATCTTGTAATCAGCTGCCGTTTTCTCATCATTCCTGAGGTGGAGAAGATGAAGGGTTTAGAATTAAAATACAGTAATGTACAGGAGCATGATTTAATGTGCAGGTAAAATGCATTACATCTGTTTTCCACTGTAGATGAGTCTCTGTTGCTGGGGTGGGATTCCCTCTTTCTCCTCCACTCTCTCTTTTATTCTCTCCACCTAAATAAAATGGACGCGTCAATCCACATCAAATCAAATGCTCTTTACTGTCAACTGCGAATTCATCTTTTAACATCTGCTGTAAGTCACTAAGCATTTTATATTGTACCTTGTCTGTGGGCTCGATGTCGATCTCGATTTCTTTGCCAGTGAGTGTCTTTAAAAACAATGACAATGAAGTCATTTAGCCGTAAAATTTCCCTCTGAATGGGTCTTTTATCATTTACATACCACAGTTTGATGTAATATTATCTATGTACGTCATATTATAATAAAATGTTGTTTGATGCGCAATGCCTTACTGTATTTCATAAAATAATTACACTAGCTCAGTCTAGAACCATACTGACGAACTGGATAAGAAGGGTGCTGAATGAAACAGCTGTTCTTCGTTCATTTCTTACCTTGACTTTAATTAGCATAGTGGCTTGATGGTGGAAGAAGTTCAGACACCTCTAACCAAATTATTCCCACAATTTCCCCACCGAAGTTCCTGCGTCGCTGAAAAATAATTCCTACCATTCTAGTGTCTGTAAGAATCGTTCCGAGGGGCTGTGTGGAAAATAACGGCATTCGATGAAAGTTGACGATTTAGAATTTCGTAAAATGAACAAGTTGTTTTATATTTTATTATATAAATACACATAATTTAGTAAACTAACTCTAAATAACAAAATATTTCAGTTGAAATCAAACTGACCGGGAAAAATTACATTTACGGCATTTATTGCGACAGTACGGTGCAAAGCAATCGTCTGTAGTTTTTCGCCGAACATTTGAACTTAAATTTACACGCTAGCCGTCAGCAAAAAAACTACAGTACACGCGCTGACAGCCGTAAACATCCGCCCTCCAAAAGCGACCGCCTCCAACCCGGAAACCGGTTTCATTCTCTCCCATACAGCCTTTCAAAGAGGTGCTCGTCTGCAATTATAGGTAGGACAATATATATATATATATAAGGACACACGTGTAATTGTTTGTAAGGGGCAGTGAAAACATGTAGGGTCAAGATGACAGAAAAGCAGCAATTATGATCTTGTGGCCTAGATTATCTGACAGCTAAGACATGCAGAACACAGAACCAGATGTGAGACATTTAAGGGTCATTTTATTTTATTTATTGCTTTACTCTCCTGTCTGAAATAGAATAAATAAATGCTATTAAAAAATGTTTAATCATAGATTTTTGAAGTAATTGTATAAAAGGATATTTCTTGTCTCACACTGTTTCACCCTCCCCCCTTCCTCAGCCTCCGCAGCTCCCATAACTGAATGACTGGGAATGTTTTTCTTTCCCTTGTCTTGTGTTTTTGCAGACAGTGAGATACGGTTGGAGCAGTCTCAAGGCCATCCTCTTCAGTAGCCATGCCACGTATTGAAAATGATATCAAACTCGACTTCAAGGACGTGCTGCTTCGACCCAAAAGAAGCACTCTCAAATCTCGCAGTGAGGTTAGTCACTCCTAATATGTTTTTATTTGCATTATAGATGGCATATAGAGTATTAGTTTGGTCTGGCCTCAGTTTAATTGAACTGCATGCATGTGGTGCAATGTCAGTTACATTCTGGATTCACTTTCATTACTTTTCACACTCTCTTCTGTCTCTCAACTGTTTCAGGTGGATCTAGTGCGCAGTTTTACGTTCAGAAACTCAAAGGGAAGTTACCGTGGGATTCCCATTATAGCTGCCAACATGGACACTGTGGGGACTTTTGAAATGGCCTTAGCCTTACATCAGGTGTGAATGAAACCTTTTCTAATTTCACTGAATTAGACTGAATCAAATTATTTTTTGATAAATTAATAACTCTTAACCTGCTACAGGTCATATATTTATTATTGTCCTTTTTTTGTAGTTTAGTGTCTTTACAGCCATCCATAAGCATTATTGTGTGGATGACTGGAAGGAGTTTGCATCCAAACAACCAGAATGCTTACAGGTGAGCAACATCTTTGCTAGATTTTACATCTAGTCAACAAATATCTAGATTATTGATATTTAAATGATCTGACATGCTTTCTTTGTTTCTCCAGAGTGTAGCAGTCAGCTCAGGGACGAGTGATGGGGACTTTGAGAAACTAGGGGCCATTCTGGCTGCTGTACCTCAGATTCAGTACATATGTGTGGATGTGGCCAATGGCTACTCTGAACATTTTGTCAACTTTGTGAAAGACATGAGGCAGAAGTTCCCTACGCACACTATCATGGTCAGTTACCCGTGAACATTTTATTGATGTTGTCTCAATAACAATCATCTTAATATTTTGAAATCCATTTTTGTTTTGTAGGCTGGCAATGTGGTCACAGGAGAGATGGTTGAGGAGCTGATTCTTGCTGGTGCTGACATTATCAAAGTGGGCATTGGACCAGGTGACGTCATCAGTCGTCTATCACCACAGTTTCAGATGGTGTTCCGATTCATATTGCACCAGATTTACACATATGTTCGTGTGTGTAGGTTCTGTGTGCACCACTCGGATGAAGACCGGTGTGGGTTATCCTCAGCTGAGCGCAGTCATTGAGTGTGCTGATGCTGCACACGGCCTGGGTGGACACATTATATCTGTGAGACTCTTCTGTTTCAGAGCTAAGTTCTTACATTAACCCAATAAAGCCTTAATTATATTAACCTTATGAATTTCTATGGCATCTAATTTGTCAACATGAAAAACCACATAGTCTACTACATGCCTTCTGTCCTCTGATTGAAGGCCTTTTAGTATAATTCTAAAACGACCACCCCCAGGTTGTGTTATGAAGTAAACATAAGTATAAAGATAATATTGTTATTAATATTTTGAGATAAACATTTATTGGACTGAAGCAGGTTAGGTTTACTTGACTATCCATATGTCATGTTTTAGAAAAATCATGTTGTAAGTGTCCATTATGACAAAACAGGCTTTTCAGGAACATTTATTGTATTTATGTCATAATCATTATTGTATTGCATTGCCTCCACAAAAATGAAAACTACAGAGCTTTGATCATAAAACTAAGCATTTAAATATCATTTAATATATCTAACTATTATTGTGAAATACAGAGTGACAGAGTTTTATGTAATGATCTCTTATACTGTTATAAAATCTTATACTGTTAGCTATCAAAATTTAATTTTACTTTTTGTCCATATTAAAAAAAGAACACGCCCAATATCTAAAATTGTGCTCCAAATTGTGTATTTTTGCTCAGTTTGGGCCTAAAATTAAATTGAGGTGTTTTTCCTCCTTGAGTGTGAGCTCCATGTTCTCACAATATTACATGGGCCATAAAAGCCTGATGTATTAAATATGGAGAAAAGACAAATACATATACAAATACATAAATTATTATTTTTCGATTTTCTTTTATATTTTGTCTGAAGGTTCAATAAACTGGTCCATTTTAAACAAATGCTCTGACATTATTTCAGGCTTTATAGAGTTAACAGTGAAGAGGAAGAGATCATGCTGCTTGTGGGCACAGAAGCTTTGATCATGCATTTGTGGGACTCATCCGTCTCGCTGTAGGATGGGGGATGACCTTTATTGCCCAGGCGATGTCTCCAAAGCATTTGGTGAGTTTGGGTGGCACTGTATTATAATAATACCATAAAACAAGAAAGCAACACATCTTAGCCGCCACAAACATTGGATTCGGATATTACTTATTGCCTTACTACCTGTGAAGGCCACATTTTTTTAGATATTGGTCACAACCAGGGTCACATCAGGCTTGTGTTTGATTGGCCAAACTGTGTGACAGGAGCTGGAGCTGATATTGTGATGCTGGGAGGAATGCTTGCTGGTCATTCTGAGAGTGGGGGCGAAATCATAGAGAAAAACGGCAAGAAGTACAAATTGTTCTATGGCATGAGCTTAGACACAGCCATGAAGAAGCATGCAGGAGGTGTAGCAGAGTACAGGTAAGCTCATGAGAGACACTATCATGCTGGAGCTTGTGGATTATTTTATCTTACACAAATGTTGTTTGGTTAATAAGCAATCAAGTGACCTTTATTTATATAGCACACTATAAAATACAGATTGTTTCAAAGCAGCTTAATAATAATAGGAAAAAAATAACAGAATCAATGCTACACACTTCTCTAAATATGATTCAAGTTCTGCTGTAAAGACAATTAAAAGACAATAGCATCATTATTCATCTAAAGTCAGTTCCAGTGTCAGTGTCAGAAGTCAGGCCTAAATATTAAATCTAATGGCCAATTTGATTTACAACTGTATTCTGATTAAAAAAGAGAGAGCAACTCTTAATATTGATTGTTATTTTTGTGTTTTCAGGGCATCGGAGGGTAAAACGGTTGAAGTGTCTTACAAAGGGCCTGTGGAGGTGACGTTGAGAGATGTGCTGGGTGGAGTTCGTTCCACCTGCACATACGTGGGTGCTGCTAAGCTGAAAGAGTTAAGTCGTCGTACCACCTTCATTAGGGTGACCCAACAGCTCAACACAGTGTTTGGTAATGATAATTAAGCCAGTCTAATCAGGTCCACATTGGGCCAAATTTGCCAAATCCATGCAAAGGTCATTTTATTCTCTCTGCAGTCAGATGCACACTAATGCATATTCACACACACACACACACACACACACACACAGCGAACATCATCATTTAGAGTTATAATGAATATTTTTGGGCTCGCTCATAAGCTTTTGAATTCAAAGGCTTTCCCTAGATGCTGTATTAAGGCCTAAAGCAACTTTATGGCTTTTTTTTATTTTATTTTTTTTATCACTATTTGAAAACATCTAATTTCAGAATTAACTGATGAATTTTCAAGGACACTGTAATATCAACTTCTTACATTCTGTCAATTTTAGTCTTATACTACATTGTAGTGACCGAGGAGAACATACATTTGATTTAACTTGTTACACTGTACTGATGTGTATGTTTTGTGCATTTTGTGTTTTAGTTCATAGCCTTAAAAGCTTGAGTTTGTTCTCTTCATTTGTCTAAACAACCTCTGTTAGAGCCTTATATTTTTTCCAGAAAATTTGGGTACTATTTTAGACTTTGGTCAATTTTAGCTGAACACCTATGCCTAATGTCTTATATTTATATTATATACATTCTGATTTGTCATTCTGTTCGCTCGACCAACGCAGATCCTTGAAAGGATTATTAAAAGTATTAGCGGTCTATTATACGATATGTTAAAGACCTCTGTTAGGAACAACCATCAAATTTAAAAAAATATATATATATATCCGAAGACCAAAGCAAGGGTATTTTTTTAACCCTTTAATTGTTTCTCCTGTGTTTGTATGTAACAAATGCAGTGGTATTACACAATCATTTGAAGTCTTAATTCATTCCTTTAAAAGTATTGGCATGATTTTATGCATTTAAGCTTAGTTTGATCATTAGACATACTGCATACTTTTCTACTTACCTCTTAATAATTTTTTTTAAATTCAATTCACACTTTTCACATTCCATTACAGTTTGTGTCCACATTGTTTGTAATTTAAAGTTGCTGCTGGAGTAGATCTGAATGACTGTTGAAGAATTAAATGTTTCCTCACTTATATAATTTGCTGAAAACCAGATGGTCCCTGTTGGCTTATAAGTAGATGGTTTAATTTGATCCATATTGATATTTATTACATGCTGTTAAATCAATTTTTATTCCTTATATTTCACTCCAATTCAAATTATTTCAGATGTTCAATTGTTAACATCTCTGTATTGTATTGTGAAAATAAATCATTTAGGTAATCACTGAAGAATGACTTGTGTTGTTTGCTTTGTAGGTACATAACGTTTAATATTTTTGGCAAAAGAAAATATTTGTATACAATTTGAATACAGGTAATTGTCTTTATGTCTATAAAGCCTTTGATCTGTTTGTCAAGGTCAGTGTAAACATGCTGCCACCCCTTTTTTAATTATGTTTAAGATTGATGAGATACACATCAGATACATATAATTCTGAAGATTTTCCTGATTTCCTCTCACAGATTGCTTCTAACTGAGAACATATACCCACGACTGGTTCTGTTTTCACTGAAGTCAGGGAGAAGTCTCAAAATGAAAGCTTGTTACCACACAATACATTAGAATATAGTCAGTTACAACATAATTGCATGGGAGGGGTTACGATGTCACATCTCGTAAAAAAAAAAAAATTGACGTGTGTACGAGGAACAGGTGACAATATACGCTCTCCTTCCTCCTGCATTACACCACAGCTGCACTGAGAACACACAAGAAACCACACGAACCTAGAGGTGAGGAAACATCTCATTTCTTAGTAAGATTTATTTCTTTGTAAGTGTTTGTTTGACTGGTGCATCACCCTTGCATTTTTATTATGGTTTCTGCTCATGTATGAGCAATTGTACTAAGGCTATTAGTTTGAAAGACACTTTCAAACTTCATTTGTATCTTCATGCAAATTGTAATATCAATTAAAGTGTATGTTGAATTTTACATCCTATATCACAACTGGTTTGACAGGTTCAATTTGTTTAAAAGGAGGCGCAAGTAGAGATATTGTGTATATATTTATGCTTTGTGAAATCATTTTGTTTTTTTCTTTCACCAGCGATGGCTTCTTCCATCAGTTCTCAGGTTGAACAGTGCTTGTGTTCAATCTGTCAGGATTTCTTCACTGACCCAGTAACCATTCCATGTGGACACAACTTCTGCATGGTATGTATCACTCAACACTGGGACAGCAGCATGGGGACTCAGTGTCCCCTTTGCAAGAAGAACTTTCACTTGAGACCAGATCTTGGCATCAATAGAGAGTTCAGAGAGCTCATTGAAGGACTGAAGAGGGGGGAAAGTCCAGTCCAACCTGGTGCAGTGCCATGCGATGCCTGTACGGAAATAAAGAGAGGAGCTTTGAAGTCTTGCCTGCATTGTGAAGGATCTTTCTGTAAAATTCACCTAGAGCCTCATAACAATGTAGCAAAATTGAAGAAACACAAACTTATCAACCCTGTGGAGAATCTGGAGGATTATATATGTCCAAAGCATGAGAGGCCGCTGGAGCTGTTCTGCAGAGATGATCAGAAGTGTGTGTGCCTGTCGTGTACGATGAAAGACCACAAAACCCACAACACTGTTCCTGTAGAGGAGGAGAGTGAAGAACGGAAGGTAAGAGATGCTTAATATACATCCGTGTGCTTGAATGGCTTTCAAACTTTGCCTTAAAGAAAGTTTAATTTGTGTCCACAGTCTCAGTTAGGGAGAAGACAAGCAGAGGTTAATTTGATGATTCAGAGCAGAATGAAGAAAATTGAAGAAATCAAATGCTCGGTACAGCTCAGCAAGGTTAGTCTTGTTGTAAGTTCATTGCAAAGTTTTATTTAATGTGGTCAGAACACAATATTGATTGATCCAATCAATATTGATTGATCAAGGTATACAGTTTAGCAGTTCATTGCATTCATTATTTATACCTGATCTCCACTCGCTCAGTTGCGGCCAGAATCAGATTTAAGGTTTTGATGCTGGCTTTCAAAACTGCCGCTGGAACAGCACATCCCTACCTCAAACCTACAAGTCAGCTCAGGTCACTGTGTGAGCAACGCCTTGTTGTTCCTTCACAATGAGGCAAAAAGTCACTCTCCAGCACCTTCACTCTCTCTGTTCCTCTCTGCAATGGTATGAGATGCCAACTTCCACCCAAACTGCTGAGACCATCACATCTTTCAAAAAGATAGACCTCTTCCACAAACACTTAGCCACTCTACGCTCTTAATCCAATGCACTTAAACACACTCACACCCCACAAAAAAAATCTTCTCTGCATTTCACCTCTTCTCTGGTTTGCATCCAAAACTAGTTAACCTGTAATAAACCTCTTTTGTGAGCTGCTTTGGATAAAAATGGCTGCTAAATGCATAAATGTAAATGTAAATTTGGTTGCCATATATTAAGACTGACTATACATTATCTTTTACTTAGCAAAGCTCAGAAAAAGAAAAAGTAGACATTGTTGAGCTGTTCACTGATCTGATGGACTCCATTGAGAGATGTCAGGATGAGCTGCTGGAGGTGATGGAGCACAAGCAAAAAGTAGCAGAGAATCAGGCCGAGGAGCTGATTAAAGAGCTGGAGCATGAGATCGTTGAACTCAAGAGGAGAAACAGTGAGCTGGAGCAGCTCTCATACACTGAAGATCACCTGCACCTCCTGCAGGTCAGTGTCTCTCTCTGCTCACATCACAGGACAACACTCAGCATGCTGAGGGATTTCTCTCTCTCTCTCTCTCTCTCTCTCTCTCTCTCCTCCTTTAGATTTATCCATCCCTGTGTAGCCCTTTAGACACCAAGATCTGGGCTGGGATCCGTATTAACACTTGTGTGAGTGTGGAAATTCTGAGAAGAGCTCTGACTCAGCTGCAGGAGACTCTAAATGAGAAACTCAGTCAAACTGGTAGGTTTTGCAGATTCTTAATTCACTATTAATGGCTTAGTTAATCAGCAGTTACAGAATGATCATACTTCATAACACACATGAATCATCCACTTTAGGAAATCAGTTTTCAAAAAGGCAGCTTTTGTTGCAATTGTAAGGTTGTCGCACTTGTTTTTTATTATTAAATTATTAAATTAAAATATTACGTATTACATATAAACACACACTCATCTAATCTCATGCATCAAGCTTCAGAGTATTATTTCGTCTTTCTGTCAGGCTGATCAATCCCAACTGCAAGCTAAACATGTTTAAAAGCAAATTCAATTCATAAATGTGTCTGAATGTAAATAAAGATCTCATTGTCTTTTGTTATCATGTATGTCACAGTGTTAAAGAGGATACAGCAGTATGCAGGTACAGTGTTTGATCCTATTCACTCACATACACTTACAGTACCTTAAAGGAATAGTTCAACCAAAAATGAAAATTTACACACCCACATGCCATCTAAGGTAGATGAGTTTATTTTTTCATCTGAACAGATTTGGAGAAATTTAGCATTACATTACTTGCTCACCAATGGATCCTCTGCAGTGAATGGGTGCCGTCAGAATGAGAGTCCAAACAGCTGA
>JAUZSZ010000095.1:11430917-11445791 GCA_034780575.1 Labeobarbus marequensis | reverse complement strand
GCTAGCAACATGCTAGTCACTTGCTAATCATGCTAGCAACATGCTAGTAACATGCTAATCATGCTAGAAACATGCTAGCGACATGCTAGTACCTTGCTAGTCATGCTAGCAACATGCTAGTCACTTGCTAATCATGCTAGCAACATGTTAGCAATATGTTAATCATGCTAGAAACATGCTAACGACTAGCTAGTCATGATTACAACATGCTAGTCAGTATCTATCTGTCTGTCTATACATCTATCTCTCTATCTTTCTATCTGTCTGCCTATTTATCTATCTATCTATCTATCTATAATCTGACTATCTATCAATCAAACTTTAAGCTTTTAAAACTATGCTAAACTTCAAACTATTTCAGACTGAAAAGCGTCAAACTAAAAACCTTTAAAACTTTTAAAATGTAAACTTTTTTAACTTTTTTGACTTTTTTAAACTTTTCAAACTCTTTTAAACTTTCTGGTCCGGCTTTCTCAAGCCAACTTAAAGCTTGTCTCGACAAACTTTTTTATCTAGTTATTATTGTTTTGCTAGTAAGACTACTTTCTTTTCACAATAATGTTCCAATTACAGTAACCTCAAATAAAGATGATCTTTAAACTTGCTGTTTTGTTGAAAATTTGTGAAGTTTTGGATTTTTACATAATATTTTAATGTGCCCCACAACTTATGTTTAGCTGTAGGTGAAAGATATGTCATGGGACACATCATCAGTGATGTATCCTGTGGTCATTGGGTGTTTCGGGTCTTTCAACATCTGACACCCTCGCCCAGGCAGCCCAGCCTGTGTCCCAGCAGCAATTGCCCACGGTTCTGCCCTCTTAATCCAAAGCCACCTAGTGGCTTTCTCTGCAGTTTCAGTGAGATGGTCCTCGCTGCAGAACACAAGATCCAGGGGGCGGAGTTGGATCTATTTCCCTATTTGGAAAGTTAGTTTTACAGAAAGTGAAACTGTTTGAACGAGTGAGACGACATTTTCTCCTATGGTTATAGAAGCTGGTAGTTTTATTCGGACAGATCCTCGCTGGTATGTGATTAATTAAAGATTAATTTATCTGAACAGTGAGTTATTGTTCATGTTCATTTAAATGAATTAATGCCATATATAACTGATTAATTAGTTGTTTTATGAAGTAGTGTCAGTTTGCATTCGTGACAGTATCCGAAAATTATTTAATCTTTATTATAATATGTGCCTGTCCTATAAACAGAATGAACCCTTTCAGCAAATTATTTTAAACGGGCCTGAACAGCTGTAACTCAAGGCTGCTATTATTATTGAGTGGAAACCTTGTTCCGGTTGCTCTGTTTTAGTTGGAGACATCCAGTAGTTTCGGTCATTTTGGATATTCAGAATAAATTTTGTTTATTTTTCTTCCATTCTACCTTCTCAGACAGTGCCAGAAAGTATTGGGTGCATGCAACTATTTACAGAACTTTTCAATTGATTAAGCTGTGATATGCTAATTGTTTTTAAAGCTCAGCTGAAATCGAATTGATTCATGTACTTTACTTGTCTTACTTTGTCTTATTTTTTCGTGTTATTCTTGTAAAAGAGATGTATTCATTCACATTTAACTTTAAATAATGATTACTGGTTAATGATTATTGTGAAGGAGTGGGAAGGCCTGGTGACACCCATTATGCGAGAACGTGAATTCTGCAACAACTTGATGTAAAAGCTGGAGGATTTGATAAGAAATGGAAGAACCCTTCTCAACACAACCAAAATGCAGGCACTGTAGAAGAGACAGTATTGATTTGCCGCCATGTAAGTCTTTGTGGTCTGAACTTACAGTACGTAAAGTCATACAATAATAATGTTTTTTCAATTCACTGTACATGTTAATTACATTACAATGTTTTGTTGTTGAATTTTTAATGAATATTAGGGTTAGGAGTATTAACATTATTTAATCCAATGTTCCAGTTATGGATCTCTGCAGCATTCTTCTTCAGACTGAGAAACACAAGTGTCCAGTATGTCTGGATGTGCTCACTGATCCGGTCACCACTCCATGTGGACACAACTTCTGCAAGAGCTGTCTGAAAGAATGCTGGGACAACAGTCAGGATTACAAATGCCCATATTGTAAAGAAACATTCAGCAAAAGACCTGAATTAAAGAGCAACACAGTTCTTAGAGAAATTGTGCAACTCTTTGAGAAAATCACAACAGGTAGGCATATTTTTATAGTTCAAATATTTTATATAAAAAATTTCCAGAGTGCAACAGACTCCTGTGCTTCATAAATGTCCACAAAACTTCTTGTAGCCTGCACAGTATTTGCTAAATTCAGACAGAAAAATCTGCACTTCAAAACTGAGAAATTCCTGAAATTAAAGCATTTCTTTTGCTTTCAGCCCAGTTATGCGTAAGTGGTCCATTGTCTGAGGAGCTCCACTGTTCCATCTGTTTGGATGTGTTCAGTGATCCGGTCACCACTCCATGTGGACACAACTTCTGTAAGACCTGCCTGGGAATGTTCTGGGACAGCTGTCAGAACTGTACCTGCCCATTTTGTAAAGAAACATTCAACACATGTCCTGATCTAAAGTGCAACACAGCTCTTGGAGAGATTGTGCAACTCTTTGAGAAAAACACAGGTACAAATATTTGCATTTTTATAATGTGAATTTTAGCCAGCAACATGATTGGTTTGATTTTTGAAAAAAATACTGTAAAACAAGCATTCACCTTGTGAAAAATGTTATTTTTATGTCTATAAGATGGCACATTTGTCCATTTATTAAGACTTCAGAGTTAATTTTTGTATTTTTTAAAGGATACAAAAGGGAGCCAGTGACAACAGAATATTCACAACCATTAGAAACGGAGGACCAAGAAGAGACTCTGTGCAAACCTTCAGGTAATCAATAATAAACTGATATCTTCTGTTCTTCTCATAAAGATCATTTTTAATATAAAAATGCTAACATTTAGCATAAATATAATACATGCTTATCTGTAAATATGTGAACAGTTATAGATAAATTTGCATCTTTGAATCAAACTGTTTGCAGATATTTATGTCCACAAATCATTTTTAGGTTGTTTTTGTAATATATGTTAAGTTTTTTTTCTTTTCTTTTCAGTAATGGCTTCCTCAAGCAGTGTCCTGACAGAAAATCTGTGTTTAATTTGTCTGGAGCTGTCCACTGATCCCATGATGACCCCATGTGGACATATCTTCTGTAAGGCCTGCCTGAAGGAATGCTGGGAAAGCAGTCATGATAACATATGTCCATGCTGTAAAGAAAATTTCACCAAGAGAGTGGATCTTAGACACTGTGAGCATCTGTTGTCTCAGTCTGGAATCCTGATGTGGCAGAGCTCTTACCTGGAGCCTCATGAGAAAGTCATAAACATAAAGCAAGTCATGATGCTTGACCTTGTGGAGGATATCAATCCTTAAATAATCCAGAAACATAACAGAGCTCTGGAGATGTTCTGTGGAGATGATCAGACGTCTGTGTGTCAGTCCTGCACTGAGGGAGACCACAAGACTCACAATACCGTTCTTGTAGAAGACAAGAGTAAAGAGAAGGTAACAAAGAATGATCATTTATTTACAACAACAAACGGTAATTAATTTTTTTTAAAACATACTGGATGATGTAAAGCATTTGTATTTTCCCCTCTCATCACAGACTCAGGAGATGAAAATGCACAAGCTTGAGCAGCAGATGATCCAGGACACAATGAAGATAGATCAAGAAATCAAATACTCTGAAATGAAAATGACCAAAGTGAGTTTTACAACATATTATTAATTTATATAAAAATGAATGTCAATGAATATTCTAAACCACCTGTCCTATATGTAGTGTTGCAGGTGCAGCGTAAAAACTATTATATTATATTATCTTATATATGTTTCATCTGATTACCTTTTTAATTAGAAATACAAAAGCGAAGAGAAAGAGGGAGCAGATGACATTGAGCTCTGCACTGATCTGAATTACACCAATGAGAAATGTCAGGTATGGAGATCATGAGCATGTATTCTTAAAGCTCTAGAATCATAAAGTCATTTCTGGTGTTAACAACACATTTTTAAGAAGTTTTTGATATTAGTATATTGAGCATCTGTATTTTCCCCTCTTATCACAGACTCAGGAGATGAAGATGCATGTGCAGCAGGTGATCCAGGACACAGTGAAGATAGATCAAGAAATCAAAGTGAGTCTTACAACACATTATTAATTTATTAAAAACTATTATCTATGTTCCAAACCACTTGTCAAACCACTGCAGCGTAAAACTATTATTATATTATGTATTATACAACTGTGATATTATAATGATTTGTGTATTTGATTTGATTTTTAATTACAAAAATGAAGAGAAAGAGAAAGCAGACAACACTAAGCGCTGTGCTGATATGAATTACTCCATTGAGAAATGTCCGGTACTGAGATCATGTACATGTATTCTTAAAGCACTAGGATCGTGGAAGTCATTGCTGATATACAACACATTTATTTGATATTATTATATTGATACAAATTAACATGATATTTAAACATGTGGTAAAGCTTATGTTTGTTGCTCATCTCTCACAGATGACGCTTCTTGAGCACTGGGCAAAGACCAGCATGCAATTGGAAATTTCTGCTTTCATCCTCTTGTACCTACAGGATGTGGCCTTTGCTGACAAATTCAGTCACTTTTCTTTTTAAACAATAATTCTGTTAATATATTTTGAAAAATTAAAATGATATAACAATTTAATCATAAGTCCACATAATCTTATGGAAGTCGTCATGTTAAAAATCTTTCGGTAAATATGATATAGCTTCTAGTTAGAACTCATGATACTGGCAACACCCCCTTTTCTGTTGTTGTTGTTTTTTATCATCTATTAACTAATCGATGCAGTTTATATTTACTTGTTATATGTGACCCTGGACCACAAAAGCATTCATAAGGGTCAATTTTTTTAAAATTGAGTTTTATACATCATCTGATAGGACAATATTTGGCCAAGCTACAGCTATTTGAAAATGTGGAATCCGAGGGTGCAAAAAATCTAAATGTTGAAAAAATTACCTTTAAAGCGGTCTAGGTGAAGTTCTTAGCAATGCATATTACAAATCAAAAAGTAAGTTTTGATATATTTACGGTAGGGAATTTACAAAATCTCTTAATGGAGTGTGATCTTTACTTAATATCCTAGAGATTTTTTAGCATAAAAGAAAAATCGATAATTATCACTCATAAAATGTATTGTTGTCTATTGCTACAAATATACCCATGCGTCTCAAGACTGGTTTTGTGGTCGAGGGTCACATATTACCATTGTACTAACTATTTTGCTTTATGATTTTTTTTTCATTCTATTCTGTTGTGTGGTTTGTTCATATGTCAAGTACATGACTGTTTATATTATTTACTATTTCCAAATAAGAAAAACAATAAAATACAAATCGAAAAAAAAAAGAAATCTTTCTTGTATGTCAGTATCAGTATGCAGTTATAGGTTAGATGAAGAGTGTAAGCACTGGCTTCCAGGCACTGCTGTTTGTTAATGGAATCACTTGTATCTTGCGCAACTGGTCATGTCTAGGATGACGGCACCTGTTTTTCCAAAATGAGTGAGTGAGCAGACAGAAGAAATATTTGAGAAACTGGTTTGGAAATTATCTTTGTTAGTTTGCATAGAAATTCCACACTTTGAAATAACTGTTTGATTGCAGCTGTTTTAGATTTTGCTCTCATTCATATTTTAACCACATCATTTGAAAACCTTTGTAATCTTGTTGGCTGAATAAATTCTAAGGATCGCATTGCTGTCCATTGACTTTTGTATGTTCACTTAAAAGCCTTACAAGACTTTAAATAATAATATTGATTTGTACATGAATGACTGAATAAGCAAGCAGAAAAGGGCTAATCGTTTATACAACAGCAATTAAATGTTTTACAATTAATTAATATTAAGCTTTACATTTTTATATAAGCTATACATTTTACAAAAAAGCTTTAAATGTTCTAAAATGATATTTGGTTTTTCAACGGAGAGCAAACACTTCATGTTTTTAAGTCAAGGAAAAACTATCACCTTTCAAGTGAAAAATGCCTTAGAAGAAAACATTACAGGTGTGCATCCTGAGACAGAACAATGTGACTGACATGTTTTAAGGTAAGTCAGAGCAAGATATTTTTAGTTGAGACAGCTCAAACATGCATTTTAGTCGAGGACTTGCCTTAAGCCTTGTCTGTGAAACTGGGGGTAGATTTACCAAAGGACCTTGACCTGAACTAAAGAAAGTTTATGGCTATTGTAAAATCTATTTATCACATCACACCTTTACTATCTTCACCATAAAAAAATATTTTAATATATGCATAGCAAAAAAAGACATTTGTTAATTATTTGTTATAATTTTTTTGTTTTTTTTAATATTTTTTTTAAATTTAGAATCTTATTATCTGTCCACTTTTGGTTCTACTATCTGTTCCTTCAGATGCATTGGGTGGGAGGCATCTGTGGCCTGTATGAAGGTTCACTGGCAGCATGTACCCTGACCCTGGCTGATAAACACTTCCAGTAGACGAGCACTCCAGCAGACAGTAGAGAGAAAGCAGCCATGATGCTCAGCACTGCTGCCTCAGACACTGTGACGGAGGAGCGACGCTTGAAGCTGTGATGAGGAGTGGACCGGTCTTTCTCCATCACATCATCATCACTACTATACAGAAAAGATATAATAACTTACCGAGAGATTCAACTGACATAGAAACACATTGTGTTTTGAGTTCTGTAACTTGACATATTTAGATGCACATGTAACACTTTTAAGATTTGAAAATAAAAGATTAGACTAACCTCTCAATGGATGTGCCAGCGTTTAGAAGGTCATCTGCCTTTTGTCTTGATGTAGGAGGAGCTAAATCAGAATATTTACATATTCTGTTGTCTGGACAGAAAATGAAACCCTGATAACCAGACACCTACATGATTTAGAGACAGACAATTATATAAATAAATAAATAAAAAGGCAGCTGAGTGCTATGTCATTACACGTGTCCCAATGAGTTTCTCACTAACCTCAATGCTCTTTCCTGCTGGACAATCCAACCAATCAGAATCCATCACCTGAATTTGATATTTGTTTATTCCAGTGCACCTGTGTCTGTAACAATGACCTGCCACTGGTGCACTAGCGGTCACGTTATTCTAATAAAGGGAGGGTAAGGAACCTTTAATAGTGAATCTAATATTGTAAAACTGTAGCTTTTACATCTTTAATGTTTATTTATTTTTTTTGGTGAGTTGTGAGAACATGTGGTACCAGTCTGGAGAGGTTGGATATGAAACAGCGACTGTCTGAGCCATATATCTCTCCACTTCCATTCATTCCACTCCTCTCATTCTCCTCTTTCCAGCACTCGCTCTGATGAAGACAAGTGGCATTGCACATGAAAATCATGAGGGAAATTTAGTTATAATGACAACAAAGTGAGAGACTTGTGAAAGAGAAATAGAAGTCTAAACAGAACACAGCAGACTCACAGCATTGGCCAGGGGTTTGAAAATGTGGCAGCCATCCAGGTACTGATCAGTGAGACACTCCCCCTTGTGGAAGTGAAGGTAATGACAACCCAGTCCACTGGGAAGAAAACTGAAGACAGCTTTACAAAAGCCACAATTTCTTAACAAGCCTACTTTCCAGAACTGTTTCCTTTAAATACCTGTGACAAAAGAGCATTATTTGTTTTATTACCTGTCTGTACAAAAGAAAGCGGAAGAATTGCGACAGGTAGAGACAGACCCAAACTGATGTCCTTCACCTAAGACACACAGAAACACACCAGGAATGGTAAATGAGTGAACTCGCAAGTCCAAGTTTTGACTCTAGTCTCAACAAGTGCATAATGTTTATCTTAACGCATGTCAACCAGCAGAATGGACTCAACAGTGGATGTCTTACCTTCTCCCCACACCAAGCTCTGAGCTCGACTGAGGTTCACTGAATACCAGCCTGTGTCCAGGAGGGCAGCAAGTGTGATGGGATCGATCCGAATCAGTGACGGCTCCACCAGTAAAGCTGCCATAATGGAACCCTGAAGCACACGAGCCTCCCAGTGTGACGAGAGACCATCTGGACCAGCATCCTGAGAGGAAGAAAGACGGGGAGGGGACGTCTTTGAGTCTATCATCTGTGTTTTACATTAGGCAGCAGCTATTTACATTAAGAAAGGTAGATGCAAGTTACACAGAGTGATAGGTACTGTTTATACCAAGTATAATAGTGCGTACAGTGACAGATAATATAGATGCTAAAGTAAAAGGGGAAATATGTTTTCTGTACTAAAGGTATAATATCAATGCAACAGTGAGCAGAAGTAGTGAAAATAGCTTTTACCAAGTTTGGGTATTTGCATATTATCGTAGTAACATGTTTTTATTTATATAGCCTACCTTACCAGTACCTTGTAAAAGCCACGATTTACCGTATCATTCCAAAGTTTAGGGTCTGTAAGATTGTTAACACTTCTGGAAGAAATCTTTTACATTTCCAAAGGAATTTTTTTAATTATTATAATTTAAACTTTTTTCAACAACAACAATAAAATGATAATGGTATAAAGTACTATGGTATGTATCAAGGTATCATGATGATTATGCCATGTCACTGGTACAGTAGTGTTTTGTATGCAGTGGGTACCTTATTCTCTAACGGAGCTCCAAGGTCAGTGTGGGTAGAGTTGAGGTGTTTCTGCATTTCTCTGATCACAGTAGGAGAATACAGTCTAACCTGGCCTGTCTCATCTGTGCTGGTCACCTGACCATGAGACCAGCAGTCTATGCCAGCTTCATAACACATACACAATGAGAAAAAACGACCAGTAAATGCACAACATAACAGGGCTACGATGAACACCATAACTCTAATAGATATTTATCCATTTACATAAAGAACATTTAGAAAAATGAAAGCAGTGTTACCTACCCTGAGAGGAGAGAGAACAATCCTTCCATCGGCTGAAGAGCTCTTGACTGAAGCCCAACACGTGGAACAGCTCATGGATCACTGTCTGTACCAAAGCAAAATAACAAAGAGCGAATGCAATCTCAATGTTTCTGTTTTTCTTTTTTTTCAACAGTTCACTCTTCTCAAACACAGTCACTGTCACCTGCACAAAATGCTCATGTGTGTATTTTTCCATCCTGAGAGTCTCTCTACAGATGATCATAGTCCCAGCCAGAGGACGCCCCTCTGAATCTGTCTGACAGTGAGCAGCATAAGCCAGTATACTAGACTGAAGAGACAGGGGTAAAAATGTTAGATACTGTGAAACAACCTGCATTAATCTTAATGGACTCAATACTGAAGACCAGTTTTTTTCAGAAAGGACCCTCGACTTACTTATTTGTTGTTATTCTGTCTCTCACTGTTCAAATAAATCTACTATTAAATTATAGACTGACCATTTCTTTGTCAGTGGGCAAACATACAAAATCAGGAGAGGATCAAATAATTTTTTCCCCCATTGTATATACAGATCCCAGTGATAGTCTCTACCTCTGCACTACATTTATCTGTGCTGTGAGTGAACACATACAGCAGGAAGTCAGTGTCAGGAACTCCTGTCCCCTCTGGCCTCAGCACTGTCCGGACTGGATGCTCAGGATGTGGATAAACAGCAAAGCCATTCAGGTGCTCATCTGGGATCTGTAAACAGGCAAGACTGAGCAATAAGAGCAATATTATGAGTAATGTGTGTTTATGTATGAGAAGACTCACAATTATGCCGAGGCAGCTCTCAAATCTGTAGTTCTCATTGGCTCTGCCACATCTGAGGAGAATGACATATGGCTGACTAATTATAACAACACATTTTTAAAATCAGTAAACATCAAAATTCATATTACTACTACTACTTACAGAACAAACAAATGACAGAGCTTGTGAAGTACAAAGAGTAGGAGAGTCAGAGAAGAAGACATGTAAAACATACTTCATGTGGTTAACAGTGCTGCTGTTTCTCCAGATGAATTTGCAGTATTTGCTTATGTCTCTGTTCAGTAGCAGACTGTCTTGAACTCGCCTCACTATCAACAAACATCCAAATATGGGATGGGAATATGAACATATGGGATAAATCAGAATTTCTGTTTCACTATACATGTTTTGTCTGCACTTCAGTTCATACAAAAAACACCACACACCTGACACTAAACTGGACACTTCACTCACAGCCTCATCGACTGCAGTCATTAATCTCTCTAGCTCCCATTCTGTGAGGGCTGGGCTTTCTGAGGGGACCCAGCTCTTGATTCTGATTGGTTGTGGATCCATCATGGATTCCACATGTCTCTCTGCTCTTTTAGGTCTCTGATGTTTTGAACTGTGGGGCGTTGGATTCTCCTTCGATGCAGTTTCACTCAAGGACCAATGACCAGAGGCGTATTGACCAGTGGGTGGGGACACAACTTTGATTGATCTCTGAACTTGGTCAAAGATGCACTTCTCCCAAGTACATGGAAACCATGGCAACAGTAATAGGGCAATACAAACACAAGGCACAAAAGGCATGATCTACTATAGTATAAAAGACAAAGAAATCCACAATTAATTGAAAAAAAAAGTTTTACAAATGTTAAAGAACATATTAACAAGTAAAAACTGTGATAAACAAGATTTGTATGGACATACTTTCTTAAATTTAATTACAACTAATAATAAAATTTTCTTGAAAAAAAAAGTCTATTTTTAAGACTTTGTAAGAAGTATTAACACTAAAAATTTAGGAAGTATAACACCGCTAAAATGTTTAGGGTTAGTAAATGTTTTTCTCTATCCCTTATTTATTCATGTGATAGAAAAAAGGTGAATTTTCAGCATCATTACTCCAGTTTTCAGTATCACATGATCCTTCAGAAATCATTCTAATATGCCAATTAAACATTTATTGTTATTATCAATGTAGAATCAAGCTGTGCTGCTTAATATTTTTGTGGAAACCGTGATACATTTTTCTGTTCATCAAAGGACTCTTTGTTGAATCATAAGTTAAAAAGAGGACTGAAGTATAAAAAATGCCAACATTGTACGTCTTACTGCCATTTTGGTCAAATTAATCGAATGCTATCTAAATAAAAGTAATTATTTCTTTAAAAAACCTTACAGACCACAATCTTTTTAACAATAGTGTACTTTAGAACAGATAAAAACTTTCTGACCACAAATATAATCAAGAGATTTCTCACCAGCATAGTATCAGTCCTTCAGCTTGTATTTGGAGATGGTGAACTAGGAAACTTGCATATCTGTTTGTCTCTTTCTCTTGTGAGCAGAACGATCAGGTATTCCTCCTCAGGACATAAAGACACTGAACCAATGACTAACAATGCAGGCTTTGATGTGCAAATAAGACAATCACCTTTCATTGTTTTACCTTTCATAGAATAAAGTCACCTTCTCCACCTCTAACACTTGTCTGAACATACAAAGCTTTCTAAAAAAAAAAATCACTCTAGAAATTTTTAGATGTGTTGACAGTATACACCATTACTTTACAGATTACGTTTTTTTTTTACATTCACAGCAATTTTCATAAACACACAAGAAACTAAACCATCACACAAGGAAGAATAAAAGTGCAAATCAGTTTAATCTTTGTGGATTTTCCAGCTGGTTTAGCAAATATATACAGTGAAATTCATCCTACCATCATCAATTAAGATAATTCCCACCTATGTCTTTCTAATGCAATTCACCATTCAGCAGATGAGAGTTCAACATTTCGGCATTGAAAAATACATAGATTAAAAACAACATTGACAGGGTAAAAGGAGTGAAATGACAGATCATACCAGCAGTTGAAACAAAGTGTGTTTATTGTCCACTGAGCCAGAAAAGTATGAAATCTAAATTTTTCATTTTGTAAGACATATTCAAGTTATTGTGATAAAGTGATGTCATTCAGGTTGGTGGTGCATATGGAGGTGCGAGTGAAACCTCCAAGAAAGATTGTCTAAACTGAGTGGCTTACCACTTTCAGCAAGTTCACTCTCTCATAAACACGCACATATACACCCACACACACACAATCACTCACTCACAACACACAAATCTTTATTATTAAGTTATTGCCACAGTTGCCATGCACTACCATATACATAGCGAGGGTGAGTTCTACATCTATGTGTAAACATTTGTGCAAGTGTGTTTGGCCCTACGTGCAAGCACATACACAGTCACATACTGTCTAGTGATGTACAGGAAGCTCAATCAAAGGCACTTCTGAGGAACACACACAATAAAATATGTGGCCTGTAGCACTATGAGGTAAACTCACATGTATGCACATCACACAATCATGTCTGCAGATTTAAAAAACAAAAAAAAGCTTTCTAACTAAAATCAATCTTTTTAACCAACATCACGGCACTGGATCACACAGAGGAACATTTCTTAAGCCAGATGGGGAGACTCTTTGTGCAAATGTTCATCTATCAACACTTTAGATAAGTGCACAACCAACACACCTGTCTGCACACAGTCACTTGTCAAATATTTCTGACACACACATTAACGCAATACTTTTTCTCTTAGGTCAGGAAAACAGATGCTCTAATACAAGTTAAGGCACCAAGCCAGCACAAGAAGCAAACATGGTGACGCTCACGTGCTGAAAAGAGAAAGGCAGGAGAGCAAGAACAAGATGAAGAGACAGAACCAAAAAGGACAAGAAAGAATGAGTTGCTCATGTTAGCATGGGCACATCATCTTCAGAGGTTGTGTCATCGGAGAGAGGAATAAGCAGCACCTCATCTTCAGAGGAAGAAGAGGAAAAAGAGGGGGATGCAGAGAGAGGAAGAGAAGTAAGGGATGGGGATGGTCTGAAACGGGAAATGCTCCACCCCAGACTGTGGAAGAGAGATGCCAGGGAAGGGCTGCTTGGGGGGGCAGTGACAGGTGGGGTCTGTTGTGTTTCAGTAACTTCGATTGGCTGGACAAAGAAAGGAGGTGGTGGAGAAGGAGGAGGAGGAGCCTCTGCTTCCTGCTGTGTTTCTCTCTGTTGGGATAAAGCCAGTTTTTGAGGCAAGGACTGACTGGCTGCCCCTGTAGCCACTGAGGAGACTCCAGGACTTGACTGACTGGGCTCAGCGCTAGAATTAGCAGCCTCTGTTTGTTGGGAGGAAGAGGCGTTCGTCTGTGTCGTCCTAGGGGCAGGTCGAGGAATTAAGCCCCATCTTCGTAGGCGCCGCACAGCTCTGCGGACAAACCGAGGCCTGCGTCTTCGCCGTAGAGAGGAAGCATTGTCTTGCCTGAGGAGCTGTAGTATTCCTCTCAGGGAAAGTGAGGCAGACTGGAAAACAGAGAAAAAGTGGATTGTGGGAACAAAAACATACAAAAGTGAAAAATTCAACACAAAAATCCATAAATAATACAACCTGGGCTATAGGCTTCTGTTTCTTTCTTAATGTTTTTAAAGAAGTCTCTTATACCCACTCAGCCTGCATTTACTTGATTGAAAATACAGTAATATATTGTAAAATATTATTACAATTTAAAATAACTATTTGCTATTTAAATATAGATCTTTAAATATTTTATTTATTTCTGTGATGGCAAAGCTTTATTTTCAGCAGCCATTACTGTTACATGATTCTTCAGAAATCAGTCTAATATGCTGATTTGGTGCTCAAGTAAAAAAATGTATTATTATCAATGCTGAAAACAGTTGCGCTGTTCAATATTTTTGTAGAAACCATGACAGATTTTTTCCAGGACTCTTTGATTTAATTATTACGATATTAATAATTTGTAACATTATAAATGTATTTACTGTCACATTTGATCAATTTAATGCAGCCTTGCTTAAAATTGTTAATTTTTTAAAATAATATATACCCTTATAGGATTGTATTAAAATTTTATTAATTATTAGAGTATAATTAATAATAAATTATTACATTAAAATGTGATGAACTGCATGCAATAAAACAGTTAAGAGGGCTCCTAGCCTCCTACCTCATTGGGGTTCTCAGTAGGGAAGTCTTCCACTGGTGGAATGATTCCCTGAGCAATCAGCTGACCGTAAGAGGGCGGGGCCTGCTGCTGGATCAGATCAGCCTCTTGCCGAGTGATTGGTGCGAACATGCTGAGAAAACAAGAGAACAGTACACAGAAATACTACTGTCAATAAAAGCTACTATTTTAACAAAATACACCACATAATGACATTCTGATCTTATTCAAAAAAAAAAGTTAGATGTTGTAGAATCATTATATTTGGAAAAGTCACCTAAAATTATATAGTTATTATTTGGTTTAGATTGTTGTACCTGTACTCTCGAGTGCGTAGGGAGTACAGCTTGCAGGTGCAGCCCATTGCAATGACTAGCAGAAGTCCACAAACTAGGCTTCCAACGGTAGCTGCGGTTATGACTTTTCGGGGCAGGGTCACAGTGCAGTTAAGCTCATCTGTGCCGTCCTTACAGTCTACCTGTCCATCACAGCGCCAGCTCTCAAACACACACCTGTTTCAATTATTAAACATTGGCAGATTTTGAACACAGAAGCCACCACTTGGTTGGAAAAACATATATATACTACCATTAAAAAGTTTTGGGTCAGTAATATTTTTTAAGAAATCTAAAAAAAAAAAAAAACTTTTTTTTTTTTAACTTTCTACTTATTTAGGAATCGTAAAAAATGAATCAAGGTTTCCACAAAAACATTAAGCAGAACAACTGTTTACTACATTGATAATAATAAGAAGAAATGTTTCTTAAGCAACAAATCAGCATATTAGAATGATTTCTGAAGGATCATGTGACCCTGAAGACTGGATTAATGATTTTTTTGTTGTTGTTTTTAACAGTAGTGTATAATTTTTATGCACAAACCTGT
>JAUZSZ010000095.1:11378963-11393860 GCA_034780575.1 Labeobarbus marequensis | reverse complement strand
TTCTCCTGCCATCGCTTCATCCCTTCATCCACCTCTGCACTGAGATACACTGCTCTTCTCTAAATGTGGACACAAACGTAAATATTTGAAACATTTCAAGTTTCTTCTCAAATGAAATAAGCAAGAAAAAAAACAACAATCCAAAAACATAAGAGTCTTACAGCAAACTCCTCTCTTTGCTTTTGTCTGCGGATCTGTCCTTTCAGTGGAGGTGCAGGCCTTCCATCTAAAAATCACATAATTTATGCAAAACCTTGTCAGTGCTTACATTTTCATTCACAGATTCTCTGGTGACAGTGTGTTTTGACAAAATCTGTATATATGATGCATACAAAAGAACTGACAAGCACAGTATGTGCGTATTTAACACTCCATTGTTGCCTTTGGCTTTTAACAAAATATGAAATAAATTTCACCTGCATATGACCAGTCAGCTAGATCAGTTAATGGTCCATACTCTGATCCACTACGTGCTAAACCGTTTCTGCAGACAAAAAGGGAGCATGACAATGGAGCATGTAAGGAAACAAAACACTGACATCAAGATTAACCATTGCTAATTGAATGTAATGTATACAAACAATCTGATTTAATCAGTTTTTTTCAGCTAGTATTAAAATTTAGTATAAACATTTATTTAAACTGGATTTTAAAACCATTTCTCCTTCGTATCATCTAACATCCGTATTTGTCATTAACCCAATTTAGGGTGACCAGATGTCCGGGGACAGCAACGGAAATGTCCCTGTTTTACAGCACATTTAAAACTACCTGCAAATACACTGTAAATACAGCCTGCTGGCAATCGTGACGTGATGTAGTCACATACTAAACATACATGTTAAATTAAAGCAATACTATTTGTGCATACTATATAACAAGGCATAAAACGGTGTGGGATTGTTTTTCACGCAATATTGAAATCCAATATTAATGAAAAATAAATAAATACAAAATAACTAATACAATTAGTAACTAAATACTTACATTTGCAGAAAACACATACTTTGTGGTCCAAAATGCAAATAGCCTAATTAGGGATAGTAAAGATCCATTTCCAAAAGCATAAACATAAAATAATATTTGAGCAGCTGTAACTGTATACTTACAGTTTGTGAAAATGAAAACGTTAGGAATGTTATCAGATAGAAAAGGTAAAAATATTAGTAAAACAGTTTTATTTATCATACGTTCTTGTGTTTGTTTTATTTTTGTAAAGTCAGCTTTGTTATAAAACTGTTGATCTGTTTGGTATTTGCAATAGTTACTATTTACTGTGTTTTATTGTCTGATTTTTGGTGAATCGTAATAAAAAACAAGGGTCAGTTTGATCCTCAAATATCATTATAATTGTTAATTACAAATATTAGTATATGGAACCTACAGCGATTCCAAAACAACAACAAAATCTATTGTCCCCGGGGTTTTTTATTATTATTTTTATTATAGATAATCAGAAGTGAGATCTCAGTGATATTTTGACCACACACTAGGAAATGACTCCGGTTTTCATTTCAGAAATCTGGTCACCTTAGCCCAATTACATTTTAAAGTTCAATTAATGTCAAACTGCAGAGGAAACTCACTCCAGTCTCCACTTCTTTCCTCCAAGGGTCACACACGACGATGAAAATGGGCGTATAGACTGCCTCGACACTGTAAATGATGTGAAAACAGAAATGACCCTTTTAGAAAAACGCACTGTTCACTTTTTGACTGTGTACTAACACCATAGACATTCTTTGGCACGCTGGCTGATGGCGTGCTTTTACAATAATAACGTTTAGATGCATTCCTGATATCAATAACACAACGTCTGTTTTCCTACAAAGCGCAACAGGTTCACAAAACAAATATTCTGCTAAATCTTGACTAACACATTGCCTCACCTGCGGTACAAAACGCACTTAAGGATGCTGCCATTTTGGATTATTTATCACAACGACGGCAAGCAAGAGTATGCAAAAAAAGCGACTCCGCATTGGAGTACGGCGGCGTGACTTATTTCTACCAGTAGATGGCGCTGTAGTCACATTAAATCCAACACAGACTCGTCAGATTCACCTGTTGAATAAACTACACTTAGTTTATTTCCAGCCTTTCTAATCACAGCTTGATCTCAGGACAAATGCTAACAACCAAAATAAAACAAACTTGTTACAACGTGTAAACTGAGAATTCCTGTGGCTGCCAGTGGTGGCTTTATGTATACAAATGTTTCCTTGTGGCGTTCGAAATAGAATTTTGAATGGACTTTCGAATCATTTATTTAAAAACTGCCTTGACTGATATGTCTTAAAGATGAGAAAAGCTCTTGTAAAAACACGACACAGAGGCGCCTCTGAAGACCTGCCCTTTACACCTTCCGCTTCAATAATAAATTGTCTTTCGGCACCGCCGATCCCCTTCATTCCTCCTGTGTACGGACTCGAGCATTGCTGAGTAAGCGCTGAAACATTCCCGCGTGCGCTCCGGGACAAGTCCCCACTTGCCAGCGAGCGCGAGCTTGTGCGCGCTCCCTCAAAACCGCAGGAGAAACTGCAGACAAGACCAGAAGGGGAGGAGGGAGCTCCGGGGTAGGGAAAAACCAGGTTTAAAACAAAAGAACAGCACTGGGGCTTTTTAGGGTCTCGGTGGGGTTGAATACAGTAACCATACGACAGCAGGTCAGTTGTCACCGGAATTCATGCCACTCGGTAACTATGGAGCAGTGAGAGGCATTTTCCGCGAGGGAAGAAAAGAAAAAAAAAATAGTTACATTGTTGCACTCACGAAAAGCACACACGCAGCCGACTCACGCTGTCCCAGGGAACTTAGCGATATCCCTCCGCACATTCCACAGACGAAAGGCACGACACGACCAATTAGGCCTTAGGGTTGGAAAAACGACACAGAAAATATGTAAGGTCTTCGAACCGTTTACATGTTTACAGGTTTCCGCTTATTTAAACGCTATTTAAAGTCGAATAAATGTCACTTGCTCGATTTTTCGTCACGTGTTGCCACATTACCTTTAATAAAACATAATGTGTTGTAAACAAAAGAGAAACGATTTGATTCACGACTGCGTTTTACTTTCTTTTGAGTTTGTTTTGTTTACAGAAAGTTGACTCGTGTGTATTTATGAATGAAACCACTCATTCTGAGCCCTTAGACTAACATAAATGTATATTTGTCTTTTTTATTTTAGTCATTTGATAAATGTGTGCAATTATGTCAAGGTTGTTTGTGTAAGTCCAAACAGTAGGCTGAACCAATGGTCACAGTCTAAGAAGTTGGGCTGTGTGACGAAATAGTGGGATGCTATTCATGCGCGCTGCCCGGGGGAAAGGTGTTCCGGTCGGGAAAAAAGCCACAGAGGAAGAAGAAAGGGGGAGGAAGGAAAAAATTTGGAAAGAAAGAAAGAAACTGTACGTTGAACATTTTAGCGCAGTTTTCCGGCGTAGACTGCGCAGTGCGTGTTTATCTAAGCGAATATGTTTTGGTGAGCGATACGCGAACTTCCTCCCTTCGACTCGCTGCAGCTGGTTTTTTATTGTTACACGTTTTTGAAGACTTCCACTTCTGGGGAATAATGGTCATTTTTTTTTTCAAACTGGACTGGGCAAAGTGGAAATCCTGCGGAACAACCGGAGGCTTTGATCTGCCTTGTACTTTTTTTGCTGAGGAATAAACGCTTTTGAGTTCTCGGAAACGGACGGCTCATTTATCCGCAGAGAAACGTTTTCAGTTTGGTTTTTGAAAGCCGCTAGTTGAGTCAGAAAGGGGCCGTGGTGGTGTATCCCATAACCTGTGTGTTTAACTCCAACAAAACCAAAGGAAACCGCGTTGGAATTTATTCAGTATTCAAACTCCGTTTTTATTTTTTAAACAACCGGCAGCGCCGTTTAGATAAATCCACAGAGACAAAGAACCAAGTGGTAATTATAAGGCTTGCAAGTGGTTCCGACAACAGTGGATCAGTGTTGCGGATGTGACTGGGAGACTCCAGCGTTTGAATGGATCGGTTCTGCGCGAGTCTGGGACCAGAATTCAAGACTCTTTGAAACCTGACGGTAGTTTTCACACGTTCATTTGCTCACTGCCGAAGACAAGGCCACAAGTAGCTGCAAACAGGATCACAAACAAATGGATGAACATGCTCCTGTTCACACGCATGTCCAGCAAATTCATCACAAGCAGTTTGAAGACAAACCGTTTGTTTTCAAATTTAACTAGTACGACATGTAGCCTGCAGAAAATGTCATAGTGTTTTTATTTATCTTCAAAGTTAAATATTTATTTTTCTGGATCATCAGAAAGTATTAGTTTTTAACAGTTCGTTTTTGTGGATTTGTTTTTTATTGTTATTTTGTTATAACCTTTGGATGTCACACATCTTTTGGTCTGTTATCTCACCTGCTGTTGAAACACTTGATGCTTGTGCCCACACTGTATTTCACTGTATTTATGTAGTACACTATTTAAACTGTAGTTGTTTTCAGGTGGCATCTAAGAGAAATTCAACTCCTTATATTTTATACTGTAGTTGAGTGTATATTAAATCACAATGGAACGACTTGGCAGCAAACTCAAGCAAAAGCTCAAACTGAGTGACTCTGGAAGTGTCAAATTCAGCAAAAAGAAAAATGACTTGGCCCATGCAAATAACAATAGTAACAGCAACAACGCCAATAATGGAACCTTGACACAGATTAGCGCACCCGTGAGCACGCCTCAGTTCCCACTCTCCTGTTCCACCTCTGTAGAGGTGTGTGGCCAGTCAGCTGGAAGACCTGGCAAAGTGGTCACTTCTCAGAGAATCGGACCCCCGAATACCACCTCGGCCACGGTATCTGAGGATTGTGGGCCCGGGATCGAACATCACCCGTCTACTCTCGCCCCTCTGCGGCGTCGATCGCCACAGCAGCGAGCATCATGCTACTTACCAGAGGCAGCAGAAGGGGGCAACTCGCCCAGGGGCGAAGGTGACCCACAGGGGGCATACAGCCCAAATTCTCGTGTGGCCTTGAAGCAGCGGCGTTATTCTCTGGAGCTCCAGCAGCTCGTTCGCCGCCAGCAGCTTCTCGCCCAACCTCCTCCGCTGTCATCCGTTCCACCTCTGTACCCAATGCACAGCTCAGCAGCCCGTTCGTCCGCTGTGGAGCCCAGCTTCCTCCACGACTTAGAGCGTCACAAGCGTTTGTCCCTGCAGGAAGCCCTGTTCTACAAGCGTTTGAGCTCAGGTGGCGAACCTTGGGACAGTGGGCGCCCCGCTTCCCTCTCACACCCACCCCAGAGGACCCATGACAGCGGCATAGGGGGGTTCTTCTTCCCCCCTGCACCAGCGTTGAGCCCCTGCTCCTCTTTCAGCTTACAAGAGTCCGTGTTGGCAAGCCCTCGCTCCAGTTTTGCGAGCAGTACCGCCAGTGGAGGAGGTGGAGGTGGTGGGAGTCCCATGGGAAGTCGGTGCAGCAGTAACCGGACCAGCGGCATCAGTTTGGGCTACGACACCCGGCATACACCTGGGCCTGCCCAGCAGCTCCAGCTCTCCTCAACCCAACTTGGTGGTGCCACCTCGGGTCAGGCGTACCCCGTGCAGGCGTCAGGGAAAACAGGAGCGCCCCCTATGGAGGTTTGGAGGGACTGTCTCGAAGGGGTGTCGGGAGTTGGAGGAAGCGCGCACGACAGCCGTCACTCATATCCACCCGCGTTAAGCACACCTACTGCCACCTTCCACCGAGCCGAACCACTGGGTCCCACTGACCAGCGGGGATCAAGAGGTGAGGGTGTGGGAGAGAGGGCGCGACACTCTGATTTGCTAGGAACCCGATACCAGCAGGAGCTCACCCGCCTGCTATTGAGAGATGCTGCCCTGGAAAGACAAGCATTACTTGGAGGCCTGACTTTAAAAGAACAGCCCGTGTCTGTCACCATCCTACCCAGCTCCATATCTACTCCAGCCCCAGTCGGAGCTCCAGGGAAATCCCTGGAAGAACAGTCGGCTGGAAGGGAGTCCGTGTCATCTGTGGACAGACAGGAGTACTTCGGTGAGATCACTCGTCCAATTTGGCTATTTTGTTTATGACTAATGATGTGTATCTCTCTCTGGCAGGAGGTTGTGAATGTGTGTGATGTGGTGAGATGAAGACCGCTTCGGACCTGCTAAAACACATAAAAGTTCTCGGAAGCAAAAAGCAAGACATGAAATGCATCCAGTCAGACTTCAAAAATACATACTAGCCCTCCATTTTCAGGCTGCTTCTCTAACCATAATAACTAACTTGCGAGTCACTGAGCGAATATATAACCCCTCCACCCAAGGCTACATAGAATTCTGAACTGACTCCAAAGTAAAAAATATCTGCCTAGAGCGAGCATAGTGATTATGCATGACCCCAAATTACAGGCTCTGTGATACGCTGGTCATACCAAAAAGCTGTGAGTAATGCATTAGGACAGAGGCTCGGTTGAAAGGAGGGTTCTCTCTCTCTGTGTGTGTGCGTAAGCGCTTGGAGCCAGCCACAGTTTGAATGAGGGTGTGTTAGCGTGCACTAGCGTGTGCTGGCGTGTGCTTGTTTAGCTCAGGTATTTGAGTCCTGAGGGAAGGCTCTCTCACACACTCAATTGTGAGGGTTGGGTGTGTGTTTGTGCCTTCCGTGTGTGTAGCATTTTGTTGCAGCAAGGAAACCTCCCTGTTGTCTGAAAAGCACCTGTGTAAAGTTGAAGACATTACTTCATTCTGACACATTACAATATCTAATTCCTGCATCCAACAGCCTATTAGCCTTTTTTTTGAGTAATAAAGGGGTTGCAGAGTTCAGATTTATCGGCGTGTGTACTGTTACTACAAGAAACAAACCCACTGGCTGGTATTATGGGAGAAGAATGCACCAGTCATGTGGCACAGACACGTATTTTTGAGTCCAGACAGCTCTGCCGCCTGCGTTTTATGTAGTTGGTATGATTGGATGATGACCTCATTGTCCTAGATAACACACAACTCGAGTGGCTGTGAAGCTTCTGATGCATCTGTTTATAGTGTACTCAGACAGTGTTTGTGATTGTATTCTTGTTTTCAGGTACATGTGTGAAGTGCAGTAAAGGTGTATATGGTGCAGATAATGCTTGCCAGGCTCTGGACAGCCTCTATCACACCCGCTGCTTCACATGCGTTTCCTGCGGTGAGTTATCAGTCTGAAATGTAACACTTAAGTCATATAACCAAAGCCAGTATTTCAATACCTCTTCATTTGGGTCAGTATCTCTCTCATGCTGGTCTGAAACGGCTGTCTTATCTTGTTTTTATTTGCAGGGCGAATGCTCCGCAACAAGGACTTTTACAATGTCAGTGGCGTGGTTTACTGTAAGGAGGATTACATGGTAGGGATGACTTCGTGTGGTCTTTTTAGTATTTATTTTAGTTAGTATTAAGGGGTTGAATTTTCTCTGAAATTACCATTTTTATTTTAATGTATAAAATTAAAATTATGGAAACAATATTGTCCAAGAGCACATCTGGTATTTAAGAATAAACAAACAGAAAAACCGTGGGTGCTCTGGAAAGGGTACAAGATAAAAAACCCATTTGTAGTATATTTAAAATATTATATTTATTTTTTTTCCAAAGAATTTGAAATATATTTATAAGTAAAACATTTAATATTTTTAATAAAAATAATAGCAGCACTAATTGTATTTATGCTATAATATTTAAAATAGTATGTATTTTAAATGTTTTATTTAAAATATTGTACGCAATTTTATTTTTAGTATTCCTTAAATTGTTATATTGTTCAGTGGTGGATATTGTTGTGTATTGTCTGAGTAATGTTTAGACATGTAAAGCACTTTGGTCAACTGGTGTTTTAAATGCGCTATATAAATAAATGTTGATTTGATTCATATTCATAATTGAATGAATATTCCATTTTCCCAATCTGTCTTCATTACAGTTCTCAGGCTTCCAGGAGGCAGCTGAGAAGTGCAGTGTTTGTGGTCACCTCATCTTGGAGCAGGTAAGTGTTCTCTGCATGAAGTCAGTGTCAGTGTTTGAAGGTTGCATAGGTTGAGTGTTAACTCTGTTGATGTGTATCTCAGATTCTGCAGGCTCTAGGGAATTCCTATCACCCTGTATGTTTCCGCTGTACGGTCTGCTCAAAGGCTTTGGATGGGGTGCCATTCACAGTAGACTACCTCAACAATGTCTACTGCGTCTCTGACTACAACAGGTCTGTTATTAGTGAACAATGTTATAAGTGACATGACAACAATGCAATTTGTTTAACATTACCAACTGGTTTGAAGCCCTTTTTGCTAGATTTGTTGGCGTTTGTTTAGTTGTGAGCTGAAGAAAGCTAAAAATAATTGTTTCCTTAATTGAATTGGCACTGTTGCCACACAGTGGCATTTATCTCTTAAAAAAAAAACACGCATTATCAAAGTGTTGAAGGCTAATGCGTTACATAACATGGATTACTTTTCTATGTTCTGATAGAACAATTGAAAATATCTCCATTCCCTGTATCATAGTCACTAACTTTGCAGCACAATGTCTATATAGTGACAAACAGTTCATGCAAACTACTGTTCAGAGAAAAAATAGGCATTGTAAAAATTGTAAACCTCAGTGGGCAACACTGCCACATAGATGAACTACTACCTACTGTTCAGTAAGAAGTAAAAGAGAAAGTTTTTTGGTTGTTTTTTTGAAAGAGATGAATACTTTTAAGAAAGGATATGTTAACTGATTGAAAAGTGACAGTAAAGATATTTGTAACAAAAGATTTCTATTTCAAATAAATGTTGTTCTTTTGAACTTTCTATTCATCAAAGATTCCTGGAAAGAGTTTCCACAACAATATTAAGCAGTTGCAACACTGATAATAATTATTTTTGATCACCAAATCACATATTAGAGTGATTTCTAAAGGATCACGTGACACCAATAACTGAAAGTTTTTAGTGAAATAATTAAAATTCCATCAAATAATAAGCAATTTATTTGAATGTAAATGTTAGCAGTTAAAAGTTTTGCCTATTCACAAAATATCTTTCCCTCTAGTCAGCCATTAATGCTCATAGTACCACGTGGTTGTTGTCCCATTGCTGTTTGAATGCCACATCAACATCGGACACATCCAAAACATTTGCATTTACAAGGTTGATCTGGATTAAGTTTTTTTTTTCCTTTCATTTTTTCAGGACATTTGCTCCCAAATGCGCTGCCTGTTTACAACCAATCTTACCTGCTGAGGTAAATGATGCCCTAGTAGTTTAGCAGATGCTTTCAGATCAATTTAGGAGAAAGATTTTGATTGTGTGTGTGTGTGTTTCAGGGCAGTGAGGAGATCCTCAGGGTGGTGTCAATGAACAAAGATTATCACTTTGAGTGTTATCACTGTGAGGTGGGTTTTATGGAGAGTAGTTTGGATAAGATGATTATCATCATTTAGTAGCATATCAGATAAGCGCATATCTACATGTTATGGCACAGGCTTGTAATGATCACAATGCTCTCGTCCTCTTTTTCAGGAGTGTGGGAAGCAGCTCTCCGATGAGCCTGGATCTCAGTGCTTCCCTCTGGATTCCCACCTCCTCTGCCACTCTTGCCACATGACCAGGGTGTGCGTCACACATAACCTTCCCCCTCACAACACACACTGAAATGAGAACTAATGTGCCTGACCAACTACTTTGTACTCTCATATGCACACTAGTGACCACTGTAAATTGTTGTCTTTCTAATGTTCCTCTTCTATGCCAGCTCTTTTTTTATTTTTATTTTTTTATTTTTTGAAGATAGCGAGAGGGGAAGAAACATGTTTTCTCTTACTGAGACTTGAGGTCATAATACATTTCAAATGCAAATCCCAGTACTGGTACAAACTATATTACCCTCTAGTGGCTGGGAAATGCAGCAACTGAATCCTGCTGAACTGAATATTTCTACACAAGAGTTTAATATTATTGTTGCCTGCTTATTTCATTGCTAGAGGGAGTTGAATTATCACAGAACACTGTTTTACTCCCATATCTACTGTTTGCTGTAGGGGAAAAAAAAGGGATTTTTTTTTTGCTTAACATTTTTCTGTATTTAATATCACTAGCAAAGATTTTGCACTTAAACATGTTTACTATTAAGAGATTTTTTTAAAGTTATTGCAAAAAGATTAAAAACATTCCTGTATCTGTTTTAATAAATCTTTCTGTGTATGAATGTGTTAGTTTCTTACATTGTAATTCATGCATTCAATTGAGGAATCAAATACCGATGACTGATGTATTTATAAGGACCTATAACTTCTAAAATTATTAAGGGACATAACGTGTGTATATATATATAAAGCGTAATCAGTTTAAACTTGTGAAAACTAGAAAAAAGTGCTAGAGAATCTTTCGTGACCTCCCTGTCTCAGTTTTAATACACAATCTTCAGTCAATCCGCTGTTGCATTCACTCCGACTGCTTCTAGTTATTGCTGCAATTATTCTTAACGCTATTCTTAGCATTTAAAGAAAAATACACAACACAAAAAAAACCTTCCTTCAGTTTGTTTTATTATTCTTTGTATTCTGCACATTCAAAAAGAAAATAATCCAAACAGAATCTTTTGAAATATATCTTCAAAACTACAACATTAAAATAATATTAAAAAAGCCTCTTGCTATCTTCTCTATAAAGGTTAAATTTATATCTTGTCTGATTCACAGAGATGAACAGTAAACAACTTCATAAGACCAGGTGGGGAAAAAAAGTAAGCGAACAGACGAGGGTGGAGATGAGAATCTAACAAATGAATCTACATTGTGGTTCATAGCATTGGATTTCAGTAGTCATTTTAGCAACCTTACGAAATGTATATATAAAAAAACCTTCAGTGAGATCAGTGTCGACAGCAGGACTGGCTCTGTTAATTCACAACAGTGGCCAAAACATCTGGATAGGGGACTTTTTAAACTTAAAAATTTGGAAATATATTAATTGAATCTGGATACAACGGGTAAAGAGAAAACAATATAGAAAACTATAATTTGAAAGTCAAAGAACTTCAAGTCCCATAATTACACACTGAATTAAGGACCCACTAGCCTGAAGGGGCAATAGTTAAACTATAAATAAAACGTGAAGACTCCAGGGTGGAGAGAAGGCAAATGATTTATATAGTTTCTTTTGGCTTTGGTGTTTGTGAGCTTTAGAAAGCACACTAATACACACACAACTTTTAACTTTGAAAAACAACATTCAACAGTCCCTTCATTAGGTTTAGTTCTGTTTCATTAGATTTATGGGAAGACAAAAAAAAAAAAATTGGACAGTTTGATTTAAAACAGTGCTGAGTGACTGAGATGTGTGCTGATGTGCACAGCAGTGAAATACTGATGACGTAACTACTAGGAAACTTTAAAGGGACAGTTCACTCCAAAAACTAAATTTATTCACCCTTATGTTGTTCCAAACCTATTCCTTCTACAAAATGGAACAAGAAACAGGTAAATAGTGCCGTTTCAAAATATCTTTTGTTTTCCATAAAAAACTTAAGTTAGGAACGACATGACAAACATGTTCATTTTTTGGGTGAGCTATCCATCAGGCATTCATCATCACTGGAGCTGTCATCATGCTGACGACTCTGATCTTACAAGCCCCTCTCACACAAACACACTCATGCACTCAGTGTCGTCTGTCTCTGGAGGTGTTGCTACGGCTCCGTGAGCGTCTGCTGCCCCCTGCAGTTTTGGAGTCGCTACCGCGGCCTCTGTGGCCATCTCTTCTCTTTTCTGCCTCTCTGCCCCTTTCTCTCTCTCTTTCCTTCCCTCTGTCTCTCTCTCCCTCAGTTGAACGTCTCACAACACCTGCTCCTCCTGCATTTCCTCCCTCTTTGTCACGGCCTTTTGCTTGCTCTCTCCGTTCTTCTTGTTTTTTGTCCTCTTCCTCCTGGAGTTCCTTCCTCCTCTTCTCTCGCTCTTTTATGCGCTCAGCACGCTCCAGAGCTCTTTGTGTCGCCTGGGAAAACAGCGAAGACTTGAAATTAACGAGAAAAAAAAGAGGGGTTTATGTGATTTAGGCTAGAGGATGTCATGCTGACCTGTTCTTCTGTGAGGGGTAACCAGTATATACAGGGAGCTGCTTTAGTTTTGTGGAACAGGTCATCAAGAAGTTTTACAGGAGGCTCTTCTGGTTTATCTGGGGAGATGATGTCAAATTAAGTAAAGATAGAAGAAACAGTGACATCACT
Organism: Labeobarbus marequensis; assembly: GCA_034780575.1. Classification (NCBI taxonomy): domain Eukaryota; kingdom Metazoa; phylum Chordata; class Actinopteri; order Cypriniformes; family Cyprinidae; genus Labeobarbus; species Labeobarbus marequensis. The sequence continues at coordinate 11,381,643 of JAUZSZ010000095.1, read as the reverse complement.
ACACATTTCACAAGATTTAGTTTTCCTCACCTTTCTTCTCCGTTCTCTTCTCTTTGCTCTTGCCTCTCTCTCTGCGTCTTCGGTCCCGCGATCGCGACCTCCTCGTTCTGTCTCGGTCATCCTTTCCGAAGTCTTTGACTTTATCCCGGTCCCACTCCCGCTCAGACAGAGTCCTCTCTCTTCTCTCCATTGCTCTTTCCCTCTCTGCCCACTGGTCTCTCACAGCTGCAGATCCTCCGTCTCGCTCTCTTTCTCGATCCTTCTCTTTTTCGTGGTTTGCAGGTGGGAGTGGGTGATGCGCGGCAGGGCGGGCTGAGCTTCCTGAGGAGTGAGGGTCATGACATTCACCTGCACGGTCACTGGACACAAGACCTTTATGGAAGTCCAACTTGAGACAGAACAAAGTAAACCAAAATGAGAAAGAAGGGTGAAAAGTCTGATTATAATATGAAAGCATGAGAATGACTAAATGATGACTGAAGCAGATTTAGGCAAACTGTTCAGACCTCATCCTGTTCGCAAAAATCCACACGAAGTACTTTGGGATTACTTGTAGGCCATTTCACGCCATGCAGTGCTTCTCGAGTGGCCGCAGCTTCCTCTACAGTGGAGTACTGAGAAGAGAACATGATAGATTGGAGGTTAAAAGAAAGTTAAAGGCATCAGGTGGCACAATATAATATTACTAATGAATTACGAGATATTACAAGAATAAACAATACAGAATAAATAAAATACACTACTGCTCAACAGTTTGTGGTTAGTGAGATTTTTAAATTAAAGTCTCTTATGCTCACCAAAACTGCATTTAAACAAATAAACAGAAAAAAAAAAATGTAATCGTGAAATCTCACAAAATTTCCACTTAAATTTCATTGAAAAAGCAATTTAATTGATTCCTGTAATGGCAAAGCTGAATTTTCACTATTTTTCATAAATTTCATTCATTTTTGTTTTTTTTATTGTGTCCTTGCTGAAAAAAGTATTAATTTCTGTCAAAAACAAAATCTTATTGATTCTAAACGTTTCAACTTCAGTGCAATAAAAATATTTTAAAAATATATAATAATAATAATAATAATAATAACTTACTGTGACATAGCAGTGAGATTTGATCTTATCGATCCAGAAACCCTCCTCCACCAATGTACCAGTCTGATTTAACAACTCCTTCAGCTGCCCTAAGGTGAAAGGTCGCACCTACAGAGAAACAGTTCAAATCGGGTCAAAAGAGCAGCAAAACCTCAGGTCAGCGGCAATATTCATATGGTCCAATTATTTTTTATACAAATTACATCGATGCATTACAGTGACTCAGTGAACAGTGACATGAACAATGTGATCTAGAGCTTACCAGGTTGCAGACATGTATGATGTTGGAGGTTTTTCCACGAGGAAGAGAGAGCTGGCGACCCATCCGTATTGGGTCATCAATAGTTATGGACACGCCTGATTTCTGCTGACTGATGGAGCGTCGCACCAATGAATCATTGGGAGTGACTGAGAGAGAGAGAGCGAGCGAGAGAGAGAGAAAAACCCCAATTATAATCCTGCTTAAAAAACAAGAGATTTCTTAAAATGTTAAGATTACTTAATCATGAATGGTCACCTTTTTTGGACTCGCCCTCCTGTATTTCCATGGTAGCATCAGGGGAGTTCTCCTGTTTCCTTTGTTTTTCTGTCTCTCCTTTAGTCCACTTCTGCTCCTCTTCTTCATCCTCCTCCTCTTCTATTTCTTCCTGCCCATTCTCGTGTCCATCAGATGGAACAATCTGGACCAAAGTTTAGAGATATAAAACAAGTTCAATGAATAGCAGAGGCAAACCATGAACTTCAAAAGATGACGACAAAATGCTTTCCTACAAAAAGCTTGACTCCCAAAACAATAGGGCATTTAACTTTAAAACGACTGAAAGCATGTTTAAGTTATTTCTCAATTACTTCTAATTAAGTTAATGTTGTGCAGCAGTCTTATGCACTGGTGTTCATAGTACCAAAGACAAACCTTTGGGAAAAAAAGGGATAGTTTACCCAAAAATTAAAATTGTCATCATTTACTCAGCCATGAGTTATTCCAAACCAGTAAGAGTTTCTTTCTTTTATTAAACATAAAAGATGGTATTTTTGAAGAATCTGGATAAACAAACAGTTGCTGGTCTCCACTGACTTCCACAGTATGGAAAAAAAACAAATACTACAGAATAGGGTTGGGTACCGTTCACATTTGAACCGGTACCTGTAATTCGGTACTGGTACACAACGGTACCTTTTTTCGGTACTTTACTCTGTGTAACGACAAAAACATTTATTTCAGTGAAGAAATAAAGTCCCTACAAATAAGCCCCTAGGGCCCTACAATTAGTTTTTCTTTTTTTTCTTCCAGAAATTCTTGTTTTATTTTTTCTGATAATCAAACAAAGGCATGAAACATTTATTTATTTTTAATAAAATTAAAATGAAACCCTTTTATTTTTTGGCAAACAAACAGAGATTTACTGTTAAAATTAATATATGGTAGCAAAAATTGTGAGAATATTCCTTTAAAAAAGTTTTAATAATAATTGTACTTTTTCTACAATTTTATCTTTTAATTGCTTTATTTAAATTTGTCAGTAAATGGAATATATAAAGACGTACATTATACTGCACAAAAGTAAATGAGTAATATATTTCTGTTACA
>JAUZSZ010000095.1:11290634-11300683 GCA_034780575.1 Labeobarbus marequensis | reverse complement strand
CTAATTTTCTGAGATACTGAATTTGGGGTTTTCATTAGTTGTCAGTTATAATCATCAAAATTAAAAGAAATAAACACCTGAAATATATCAGTCTGTGTGGAATGAATGTATACATTATACAAGTTTCACATTTTGAATGGAATTATTGAAATAAATCAACTTTTTGATGATATTCTAATTATATGACCAGCACCTGTGTATATATATTTGCATTACAGTAATAAGAATTTGGGTTAAGTAACAGTTTTTATGGTTTTAGTTTTAGCTAACTATAATAACCCTATACTGTATATAATTTATAAATTAATATATTCTAAACTCAGCATATCAAATATCACATATAATAATGGCAATCTTTTTGGTTATTGACCATAATTGCCAGTGAATCTAGTGAACCAGTATCTGTTGGTACATGCAATACAGAATATTGCATATTTTCCAAGCACAGATTTATCATCATTACTAACAGTATTGCAGTATTGTAAAAGTGAACACACACATTGTATAGTAAACGCGAAGCGAGCTCAGCGCTGCAGTGACAGGAAGTGATGTCACAGTAATGCAGTGTGTGTCTGTGTTTTGCTGTAAATCCAGTGTGCTGAACTGTTTAGACGCCCTTTGTTTCTCTCTCTCTGTCTCTATTTGCCGCCTCTCTTTCCAGCTCAACTCCATTGATTTTAACTTCTCTTTCGATTTGACCACAGCAGAGGCCAGAGACAGATAGACAGAGAGAAGGAGAGATAGACAGACATATAGATAGGCGGATAGAGATTGAGAGATACACAGACAGACGCACAGATGGATGGATGGACAGACACAAAGACAGATGGACAGACGGACACACAGACAGATGGACAGACTGACGCACAGACAGATGGACAGACTGACACACGGACAGACGGACACACACACACACACATGGACGGACGGACGGACAGACAGATGGACAGACGGACAGACAGATGGACAGAAAGACAGACAGATGGACAGAAAGACAGACAGACGGAAAAAAAGACAGATGGAGAGACAGACACAGACAGACAGACACACGGGCAGACAGACAGACAGACAGATGGAGAGACAGACACACACAGGGGCAGACAGACAGACAGATGGAGAGACAGACACACACACGGGCGGGCAGACAGACAGGCAGATGGAGAGACAGACAGACACGGGTAGACAGACAGACAGATGGACAGACAGACAGACACATGGGCAGACAGATGGACAGCGGACACACAGACGGACGAACAGACAGATGGACAGACACACGGACAGATGGACAGGCAAAAACAGACAGACAGATGAACAGAAAGACACACAGACAGACAGATAGACCGAAAAAGACAGACAGACATATAGACAGACACAGACAGATGGACAAACACATAGACAGACGAACAAAAAGATGCACAAATAGACAAACATGGACAGACAGACGGAGACACAGACAGACAGATAGCAAAGAGACATATACAGACAGATGGACAGACAGACAGACAGACAGAGAGAGAGACAGGAGGGCAGAGGGTCCTGCAGTAATAAGGCCATTGGAAATGAACATCATATATGACTGTGCAAGTCATTCTGTATCGCTGCGTGTGTGTTTTTGTGTGTGTGAGAGAGACAGTTTCCAGTAAAACGCTTGTGGGTGTTGGAGCTAATGGTTTAAAGCCTCTCTCTCTCTCTCTCTCTCTCTCGTCGCTCTCTAATTAGCTTCCTGTGGCTCATCCTCTAATGTGGCATGTTTATTGCTATAACTAACCACTCATTAGCCCGGCTGATGTTTTGTCAATATTAATTCATCCATTTAAACCAAGTCAAGTCTTAAACAAAGATGTCCGCTCTGAAAAATGGACTCAACCCATTCTGCCCGCCCAAGAAACGGGACAATAAATTTGCAGGTGATTTGGCTGTCGTCTTCCTGTCCAGACAGGAAGTGAGGTACGGTTCGATGTCTCTGTATGTCTGTATCCAGCTGGTCCATTACAGCTCATTCTGACCAAGTGCCGCCCATTTAGACAGGACGTGTAAAAAGACGTTTCATTAAGTCATCCTTGAAGAAATGATCGCATTGTATTGAATGTGTTAATTTACTTAATGATGGTTTTATGAATAAATTACACAGAGATTCATTCTGCTCAGATTTTATAAATTTGCATTACCATTTTTTTATTTTTTTTTTTTGTAGTTATTCTCATTTTCATTACAGGCTAATTACTATAATTGTGCTGTTTTATTATATTACAGTGCTAATATTGCTGTAATGTAATGATTTTATTAAATTTAAATAAGCATAAATTAAACCTAAATAAACTTGGTACACATATCATGATAAATAAATGCTTATCCCAAATATAAATATATTTTTTACTTGTTTCCATTTAATTTCTTTTTTTAATTAGAATTAAGAAAAAATATTTAATTTTTGTGAGTGCAATTAAAAAATTACAGTGCAAATATTGCTGTAATGCAATGATTTTATTATATTTGTGTTGTTGGATGTAATAATGAACATAGGAGTCGTCATTTACTCCCGACTCCCATTGATCCCCGAACTGCCTAAATGTGTCTATGTTCGTGTGAATCATTTGTGATCCAGCTTCATCTACAGAAGAAGTGAGTATTAGGGGTTTTTTGTGAATCTTTGCAAATTGCCTTTCCTAATAATGTGCTAGTTAGCAAGTTCCGTGGCTAAAGTAAATGGAAGAGAGGGGCAGGGTCAGCAGAGCTCATTAGCATTTAAAGGAACATGCAATGAAACGGGTTGCTGTGAAAAGAGCTGTTTTTGACTGGGTAAAAAGGGTGTGGTTTTACAATACCTTTGATCAATTTTAATCAAAGTATGTTATAGACTTTTCATTAAGACCCTAAAGAATCATATCAACTTGTAGAAAATGGGCATCCGATGACCCCTTTAAATTTGATACTTGAACTAAATTGAAGAGTTTTTAAGGACCTGCGGGAGTCCTAACTGTGTTTAAGATAGCCTGTCGGGCAGGGTTAGGGTGTCCACCCGAAATTGGGAGCTTTCTCCCGCGTCCCACAAGACGTATCGGCATAACATAAAAGACAATGGCTGTAATGTTAATCAGTATTTACATGGCATAACAGTAGTAAATGTCTCAGACGTGTCCCGCATTGTCCTGCAAAATCACATCTGTGATTCAAAATTTCGGTTTGCTCTGTTTGGTTATTAAATAAACTGTTTCCACTGCTTGAACTGTATGCGATACGTCCAGTGTGTGTGATAACTGATACCTGCTAGTTTTCCTAGACGTGGCGCTGTGCTTTTTGCCTGGTGTGGGACTGCCATATGTTATTTTGATTAGAATGACTAGAATGAAAGCAGTTAAAGTGTGAGAGTATACATACAATATCCATATGTATGTAATTTCAATGCTATGGCCTTTGTGTAAATATTTAAAGATGGCCATCTGTTTAGAGTGTGCTAATTTTAACTTCTGCTAAGACATTTTAAAGTTGCTTCTGTTAACATTAGTTAATAAACTAACTTTAATGATCAATAAATTAACATTAATATTTTTATTCATTTACAGTATAGTACAGGTTCAGTACTGTTTTTTTTTTTTTTGGATGACTCGATATCGGCCATTGTGGTCCTCTATTGGTTGACCTCTAGTTTCAATTGTTTTTTCACATTCATACATTCTTCAAAATATCTTATCAGTCTGTTCCACAGAAGAAAAAAAGTCATACAGGTTTGGAGCAATATGAGAGTGAGTAAATAATGAGAGAGTTTGTTTTTGGTTGAACTATCCTTTCAGTGCTGTAAATTATACAGGGATCCTTCTAACTTGGTTAATTATGAAAATGTTAATTTTAAAAATTAACAACAGGGCTCAAACTATGCTGTCGATTAATAATTACAAATGCATTTGGCACTGTTCCCACAGGTCCATCAAAAGTTTTAAAATGCCTTAAATTTAGTTTTATATAATTTAAGGCCAGTTGAAGTCTTAAATATATTTAAAAAAAAAATGTAACAAAAGTCTTATTTTAAGTGGTTTTACAGAAATGACAATCCGGTCTAAGAAGATTATTATTAGACTTCAAAAAACTATGATGGGTTGCGCTGTCGTAGGTATAAAATATTAGTTGCATTTATTGTATAGATTTTACCATTATCGGCACAATAATATATCTTTTTTTGCTTTTATTTAAATATGATATTACCATATGAGCAAAATCCAATGTTGATCAACCTCTAATTCATAGGTATTGGTATATTATTATGTGAAGCAAAATACAAAAGTAATGTCCACGCACTGATATGACCATCAGGTCTTCGTCAGGCACATTATTATGTGAACCAGTTTTAGTACACATTTAAAGACTGAATAAAACGTCTTGAGTATTTTAAACTTGAAGTTACCCTGTTTTGCAGTTGAATGTGTGCCCTAGCATGTTTAACTAAAATATTTTGACATACATGATTTATTTTGAGATTGTACAGTATGGGTTTGTTCTGTTGGGACATATGGTTTTAATTTGATTTGTGCAGCTCTTATAAATTTTATTTGTGCAGCTCCTTACGCTCTTATTTGTGCAGCTCTTATTTGTGCAGCACCTTAAATTTGATTTTAAAAACTCTGCAGATACTCTTATCCAAAGTGACTTGTATTGAATTCAAGTGAGGTAAATGTTAAATTCCACTTCTGTGTTTCACAGAATTCTATGAAAATTGTTATAAATTTCCTCCTTATGTGTACAGTGTAGTGCAATACATCCTCAATTTATTGGCCATTTGTACCTCACTGGCATCCTGTAAGTGTGTTTTGTAGATGTATAGCCCGTACTGGTGTAATGTCTTTTTTGCTAGATCCTTGTGATTTATCATCAGACTCCAATTGGGAGCTGCACTACTTACCACTAGAAGTCCCTATTAGAACAACAGACAGGCCCACAGGACCAAAATCCGACTTCATTACCTGCTCTGTGTGTGAAAAGATGTTTCTCTCAAGGGAAGGGGGTAAAAAGATTTGCCTTTGAAGAACAAAAAAGAACACTATGGGCTGTAGGAGGAATGTCTTCATTATGCAAACAGGACAGAACAGAAACAAGAGTTTTCGAGCCTCTGATGGCGTTCAAGAGATGCTGCTTTCGGATGAGAGTACGCAAAGCAAAACTGGGATGCTGCTGCATATTTAAAGACATGACGCTCTTTCGATCTTCTCTTGTCTGTGAGTGTTGCGTAACAGAATGACTGGGTTAGAAGCCTGTCTAACGGTCTGTGTAGCGTGCAAAGGGATATTATGAGAGTACACTGAGATCTTCTTCCATTAGCACCTGCTGCAGTTACTTTTAATGTGTATTTCATGGAATGCAAGGGCCCTGCTTTGTTTGTGTCCATGCTGTTTATTGAAACATCTTGTGTGGGATCTTTGATCCATTCGAGATGTGAATCAGTGATGCGTGTTGCTCTAACATGTGCCCCATGTGTTTTCAGACTTGATCCACTGCACCAATGAGATGAATGTGAACGTGCCCCAGCTGGCCGACACTCTGTTTGAAAGAACCACCAACAGCAGCTGGGTTGTGGTCTTCAAAGCGCTTATCACCACACACCACCTAATGATGTATGGAAATGAGGTGAGAGATTCTGCCCTGGTGCTTCATACTATGTTTTTTTGTTTTTTTTCTTTTAATGTGGCCCATATCTTCATCAGCAAGACCTTTCTGCGCTGTTACCATTGAAGATCAAGCTCGGTCAAATTGCCCCTACATGACAAATCACACCTCAGGTTTGTGACTGAGCTTGTGTGAGACATGGTGACAGTAAAAGCATTTTACTTTGCCGTCCTGTAAATCTGGTGTTAAGCTGCAGCAAGTCTTTGGTCAAAAAAAAAGTATTAAATTAGTCAAAGTGACCCACAACAACATGAAAGGACTGAGTGAGTGGCACTTCTAAGTCCAGCTGCATGCATAAATCCTCTTCCAGGCATGTTCATCATGTGTACATTAGAATTACATTTTCTTACTTCAAAGCAAGCGACCCTTTGAGACCTGTCAATATTAATATTTTAAATATTTTAATATTTTACACTACCACTCAAAAGTGTAGAGTGTGGATTTTTTAATGTTTTTGAAAAAGGCTCTTTTGCTCACTAAGGCTACTTTATTTTAAAATACAGTGATATAAAAAATACTGCAAAACAGTAATATTGTGAATTTAATGATATAGTTTAATTGTTTTCTGTTTGTATTTTGCATTTTCAATCTCCCTCTAGTCGCTGTCACTGCGCGGTGTGACACTCAATATTCCGCTTTATGAATGTGCATTCTGCTTATGTAAAATCTCTGGTACCGCTCATGCTCACCGGAAAAGCAAAGGCCGCTAAAATAACGTGCTGACAGGAAATTTCTATGTAGTATACTTGTTCCTGTTTGCAGTAGTGCTACTGTACTGTAACATGGCAGAGCTGGTAAAATGACGCTACTCTCTCGTTCACTGATCTGCTCCCTGCTGTGCTCTGATCACATGCTTTGATAATAATAGCTTTGTAGGACTATATACATTATTTGGATAATTAGTCAAAGTTATATTTGATTCTGTTGCATAGAACCGAATAAAAATAATACATTGATACTTTCAGTAAAAAGTGTGGTTATTTTATTGGCATGTATTTTTTAAATTCTGTGTCATTAAAATTTAGTTAAATTAAAGTCTTATAAAATTACTTTTTATTATTTAACAAAATTATAAATAATTATTACAAAGCATTTTCAGTTTCGGTTTTCAGCCAAGTGCATCCAGAATTTTCGGTTTCAGCCCTGATTTTTAATTTCAGTGCATCCCTAATTTATATGTATGTTTCTGTTTGTATGTAACTTGTATGTATTTTAAAATGTAATTCATTAGCGTGATGGCATTTTTTTCAGGCATTAGAAATCTGAAATCATTCTAATATGCTGATTTGTTGCTCAAAAAACATTTCTTCTTATTATTATTATCAGTGTTGCCGTCATGTGTTCTTTGAGCATTGTTTTCAGGATTCTTTGAGGAATAAAAAGTTTAGCCTTTACTTGAAATGGAAGTCTTTTGTAACATTATATGTCATTGCTGTCACTTATCATTTTAATTCATCCTTGCTGAATGGAAGTATTCATTTCTTTCCAAAAATTTTACTGATGGCAAACCTTTGAATAGTAGTGTTTTTGCACATTTAAAGGTAGGGTAGGCAATTTTGGAAAGGCTAGCTATAGCGAGCTTCCGCAATAGAAAGCAAGATTCCCACCCTCCCTGCATAATCACTTTGCAAAGCCACACCTCCCCCAAAACACACGAATGGGCTTCCTCAGAGCAGAGACTAACCTGCGATATGATGAAAGATGGTGTTGCTGGAGAATTGAATGAAACGCTGTCAGATTACCTCATGTCTCATTCACTGATGAGAAAACATTACAGGACAAATGCACATAATATTACAATTAACGCACCGTTCATTCTCCCTGGAATGCGCTGATGACATGCTGATCATGTCTGTGCAAACAAGGTGCGCAGAGGTATGCAGATACATATTTAACAGGCAGACAGGACAGCCTATCGTAATGTTCGGACCGAACATTTTTATTGGACGAACATTTTATGGTCCTACGCCTTCCACAGATGATATAAACACACATACATTTAGACCACTTAACTTGCCGATAGCTATCGGGATATATAGACTTTCAACCAGCATAACAAAAAATGCTTTTGAACTAAATCACCTACCCTGCCTTTAAATCAGATCCAGATCCAATTTCTGATTTGAGCCACATTTAACCGTGATGTTAGTGTGTCCTGTGTGTGTACATATAAAACTTGATATATTTGATTTCATTAGTTTTTGTATTACACCGTCATGGGGGACTGGTAGACAATATGTTTAACTCCTGTTGGATGTTTCTGTAGATGATTTATGCATTTTGAAACTGAAATGAAAAACAGTTGCAGCCATGTGCTGTTAGTACAATAGAGCGTTTGAGTCTGAAAGTGTGCACAGTTTATATGCAACATCAAGAGTTAAATACTTCTATACAGGCACAAACACATAGTCTACTAATGATAAACAGTGGGTAGGTAAGAACATGACACACACATACACATTAATGATATGTACAGTGAGGATGTGACCTAGATATTCATTAAGCGGGCATTAAGTGGCCCGCTTAATGCATTGCTACAACATGAACACTTTGCTACATTATCTAAATGAGGACATGCCAAATACTTGTTCTCTTTTTATGTAAAGCTAATTGTAACCATTTTACACACTACTTTGAAACAGAAACTACATTTTTAGAATTAAAACACATTTATGAATACTTTTCACATTGCATTTGAGTAATAAACTGCAGTTAATTTAGCTCTAGGAGACTGAGTAAGTTCAGTGATGGATTCATCTGCTTTAGATCAATACCTCATGAGTCATTTGCATGATACATTAAAAGAATTGCCTCAGGGTCATTTCTTTGTGTACTGTACTACACCAGTCACACTGTATGTTTGTTTTTAAGTGCAGCCAGTGAAGAAAACACATCTGTTGTATCATACCATTGTTCTCTCATAGTACACAGTCCTTTTTATCTCATCACATTCAATTTAGACTGCAAGCTCACAACTCGGGTAAAATATAATTACATTTTCTGTGGTGCTGTAGATTCTGCAGGAAACAGTAGCACACACACACAAAAACAATAGCAGCGCTAGTGACTCTCACACGCATCCTTGATCATTCACTTGGGCTATAAAATAAAAAGTCCTTCACTTTGGGTCCTCAGCTCGCCAGTGTCAGAGATAGATACTGCCCTTCAGCACACCCTGTTCTGCGGCATGACGGGGCACTAATCAGCCAGGGGTGGTTTTTGTTATCAGAGCTGAACGTCTGGTCCAGGTCGAGTCTGGTCTTAATCCTTTACCCCATTATGGCTTGAAAAACACACGGTTGGTTATCACTATCCGTTGAGGAGCAGAGACGTTTGGAGGACATTTGTCTTGTCAGCAGTAGCCCTGTGAGAGGGCATAGGAAGGGCCACAGATAAGGTGTTGTTGATAAGGGTGTTTCCACATGCGTTTGTGCAAATAGGAGAGAAAAAGGCCAATGTCATTCACTGATGGCCTAGATGCAGAACGCACAATTTGCTGTAGTGACGTCACTGGAAGCGTATGTTGTGTAGGCTAAAGATAGAGAGAAGGGGGGATTGAAGAATCATCTGGGTTAGGATAGGGAACTTTAAGAGAGACTGAGAAAGGCAAGGGACAGAAAGAGAATGGGTTGGAATTTTAATCAGCTGGTTCATGTGGGGTCACACAGTGGACAAATTGCTTAACCTTGTATGGGACACTACTACCCTTGCTGTCCATCGAGAATGGTTCATTTCGGATACCGAGGGAAGACTGGGTGAGCGAGCTAATACTTGAGATAGAGAGAGTCTCTGAGTGTGTGTGAGGGAAGTTCATTGGATCTAGTTAACGCTGGAGGCTCAGATAAAGTTTTGTTTAATAAAGATAAATAACCCCCTGCTGATTGTATTTAAAGAGACCTCCCTCAGTCAGCTGAGAAATAGAAGCACTTATGTCTTTTTGGTTTCGTCATTAACTTCTGTCAGTACTATTTGGTTTGAATAGCACATAGACAAAACAAACACTTGTTCTTATTCAGAAATACACAAACACTGACCAGAAGACTGAATGAAACTAAGACTGAGTGTGATGTAAATTGAATATGATTGTAGAATAAAGTTGCATCTATCTTTTTAATAGACACAGGGATCGGATCGTATATACTCTGAATAGGACAGTCCAGAATCTCACACAAGTTCTTAATTTTTGAGTGAATATCCACCACTGTGATCTCTTAAACATATTTTGGTAACACTTTAGTGTAGGGACCAATTCTCACTATTAACTAGTTGCTTATAAGCATGCCTATTATTAACACATTGGCTGTAACTTATAAAGCGCATATTCTGCATGACCATATTCTACATTCCTAATCCTATCCAATACCTAAACTTAACAACTACCTTACTAACTATTA
>JAUZSZ010000095.1:11249873-11260805 GCA_034780575.1 Labeobarbus marequensis | reverse complement strand
ATTTTTATTTAGAATCCCTGCTATGCATAGGGACGTTCCCCAAGTTCTTGCTTTCACAGCTCCCCCTTGTGGTTACTGTTTGTCATCTTTCATATAAACAGCTAGCTAGTTACGGCTAGACGTGTGCCGCACGTCTCAGACCTCTAGTGAGGATGCTTGGTGTTCAGGGTCCTTTTCACCTTTGTGCTGTCACGAAGCTGTTGTGCCTTCTCCGGCTTTAATGATTTTGTTTTAGGTGTCTGCTACGTTCTTATTAGCGTCTTTTTGTCCTTATTTTCCTGTTACAGAGATATATGCAGTATATTTAGAAATATGTATTCAGTAGAAGCGCCATCAGCCCAGGGGAGCAATGCAGCAACTTTTTTTAAAATCCATTTATCATGCCAAAAAAGGAGAACACAAAACCTCCATGTTTATGCTTATTTCCCCACTGTATTTTTTTTGTAATTTATTTATGCAGACCATAAGGAGTTTATTCAGCATGGTGAAAATAAAAAGCAGAAATTGTGGGATTGTGTTTAACTTTTTCTTTGTCTTTCATTCACATAAATAAAGTCCCTTTTTATTCCTGAGTTGTTGGTTATTTTTGTTTAGTTTGGTTTTGTCTGTCTTATTCATCTCATCAGTTATATCCCAAGTGGGAAGATCATTACCCTCGATCATTTTGGATGTCCGGTTCTTTTGTTTTCTCTTCTCTGGCCTCTTGAAATTGCACTTCATGCCTGCCTCACGGCCCATAATGCAGGGTTTTTACAGTATGAACGCACGTTTTAAATACCTGGTCCAATTTGTGTAGTGCCGTGTTGTGTTGTTTTCACGTCTGTCGATGTGATTTCTGTTGAGTCTATTGCATGAGTTTCACTGCAACAGGAACCACCTGATTATTTCTTTGTAGCACTTTTTGACAGTGGACTCAGAAACAGGGAAATCAACCAATGTTTCTTTGTGAATTTTCTGTTTTGAGACCAACTTCTAATGTTTTGAAGTTGTCCAAACAGTTAAACGTGTATGTGGAGTGAAAGAGGATGTACAGCAACACCTTCCATTTTGTGGTCCTTTTCCCCAACTTCACATCAAGTCCATCTAAATGATGAAATGGTTCCGCGAGAGGTCATATTACGCTCTAGTAGACCATTTCCCATCATGACATTAAGGAAATTCCTGGACTGTGTGGCCAGGCATTCAATCTGATTTCATTAGTTACTAAGTAACTAAATCTGGTTTAGATCGTTTAACCATTTGCTCTACTCTTCTGAAGGTCACTGTGTGGGATCTGAAGCAGTGACTAGTGATATTTACTTCTATGTCAATTATTTGAGCTCAACATAGCGCAGTCACTATTTTTTTAAAAACTCTGTACCATTGGGAAAAAGGAATCAGACATGTCTGGTTGTGCTTGTACATCAACTCTCTCAAGTCTGGTAGAACGCTTGTATCGGTTGTCAGTGAAACTTTTATCTGTAACTAAACCTGAATCAAACACCCTCTTCATCGACTTTTCATCTGCAACTGCCTTTGGTTTCCCCGTGAGCTTCATGAACCACACAGCACTGGTTGAAGTCAATGATCTTATGATACCAGTCTCTCTTGAGCTGTCGTTTGTACGCCTGCAATGAGATGCTCAACCGAGGACCAAGAGACGTGATGGATTTAACTCCATTTTCTTTTGTTCGCTTTATAATTTGTACCTGTTTTCTTGCATGTTTTTGTATCTGACATGCCTGGGAAAGTTTCACAGTTCCATGTAACGTTTGCAAAGTTCTATTAAATATGGTGCTGTTTTTAGTAAGCAGTTGTTGTCGTAGTGATGGACGGGTTCTGTGTATATCTGTTATTTTTATGATTTATCAGTGGTTGGTTGTGCTGATCTGGTATGTTATATTCCTTCTTGCGATTTTTGCTTGAGTCAATTTTTGTAAGTTCTTTCACTCTTTCTGTCTCAGTCTCTGTTTTGTTGTCTGTATTTGTGAAGAAAATTTATGGTTGCAAGCCTCTAACCTGAACCATGAGTGAATGCCTTGTGAATAAATGGATTTAACGCTCGCGCTCACCGGTTTCTTAATAAAGGACATTTTTAACAGATTTTATCTCGCCGTCTTATTCTGAACATCTATTAATATTCATCTACACAGTCAGAAATGGTACCTGACTCCATTCCTCAAGCTTTCTCTTCTGCAGTTTATTAATTACATTGCCTTACTATTTTAGTTTGCGCCTGTTTGTTTTTTTCTTCCAAGATTTGGAAGTTTGTGCTCCCACTGTGCCTGTGGATCTGTTTCTCTAACCCAGATCCCACTGCTAGCTGTTACAGAACACAACAGTATAAAATGGCATCTTCCATGAAGCTCCAAGTGCTACTTTTCAACTTTTTTTGACTTGTATGTTTAGTGCATCAGATACTGTTATAAATAGTATTTTATGTTTTAATATGTCATGTTTTAAGTACATTATATGTATTAAAAACATTACAACAACAAGCAGTTCATATGTTCTTGATCGGTCAACCATTATTGATGAAGAAGTTAATCAAGTGAAATCATAACATAACCCAGCTTTGGAGTAGTTTTGGAAAAGAGAGGTTTTGGTTTATTCTGTGGCATTTGTGGTGATTTTAGTGATTCAGCTGTGTCCCCTACCCCCATCGGTCCCTCTTTCTGTAGACCCCAGGAATGTCACACCCTCTCAGACAGACCCCAACAGCTGTAAGGCGAGAGAGAGCGCGCACATGGCACTGGCTATTTTTAGAGTTCATTCAGACTAGAACATCTCTCTTCTTCTCTTTCGCTGGACGTGGCTGTTCCTTCTGGATCTCTCCTCGGCTGAAAGTTCTGGAGAAGTTTCACAGTGGCCGTGCGAGTTCATAAGTACCCGAGACGAACGCAGGACAGACGTGAAAGTTAACCTAAATATCTAACAGGCCAACATGGCTCTACTGTGTTACAACAGAGGCTGCGGAGGTCGATTTGATGCTGACAAAAACTCAGACGGTAAGAATTAATTCATTTTTACTATTTATCAATATATAGCCTATTGGGAAAAATATATTATCTTGAACTGTATATATTATGTTAATTGTCAATGTGAAGGTCATGGTTATCACAGGCCTGATGTTACAAATCTACCAACAACTTTTAGAGTTTGACAACTGAAAGAGAAGTGCTTTATCACTTTCTGTAGATACCAGTGAAACAGTGGTTTTGGAGACTGAATTATATAAATAGAGGCGAGGCAAGAGTTGATTGCAGTGTGAATGAGACTAGCAGGCCTCAGAGATACTGGGGGCCAGGACTTAACTTTGATTTCATTTTGCAACAAGAAAGCCTCCATTTATCCTTCCAATTGGAAATTGTTGAAAAGCTGTTTAGCTAGTGTCTGTTCTTAGAAGTTTCTTGGATCCATTAAGTCTCAAGCACATTTGGAGGTGTTCTAATCAAATTTTACTTCCATAAATGGCTCATCTTCCTACTGTTTCTTGAGCATGTGTGTCATGTACAGTCCTAATGAAAAAATAGTAATGAGGATGGACTTCTGTTGATAAAGGTCTCCTGCTAACCCTATTTTCTCTCTCACCCCTTAAAGATGCCTGCCAATTTCACCCCGGAGTGCCAATCTTCCACGATGCCTTAAAGGTGAGCTCAGATGTGTCTGGCAGGCTTTTTGTTTAGACAGCAGCGCGCGCGCTCCGTAAAGACCGCCGGCTGCTCGGTTCTGTCGTTACTTGATAAGTGCGTCGTCGGCATGTTTGCCTGCTTCTTAGGGAGCCTAATATCCATGTTTTTGTTTTATTTTGTTCTTGGCTGTCTGATGTGTTTCTTTGTTTGGGTTTTTGTCCTCAGGGCTGGTCCTGCTGTAAAAAGAGGACGACAGATTTCTCTGAGTTCCTGTCAATCAAGGTATGTTAATAATATGCTAATATGCGACGGTTTCGTCTCACTCTGCTCTTCATGCGCTGCACGTTACTTACAGTACTACAGAGTGAAAGAATATGTCTCAGACATCCTCAATATACTTAAACTAGCTATATCCAGTAACACTTCACAGTGAGGTTCCACTTGTTAACATTAGTTACTGCAAGTAGTGGGCTTGTAAGTGAGTATTAGCTATTGTATTATGGACATTAATCAATGTATTAACTAATGTTAACTAACAATGAGCAATACATTTGATTACAGTGTTAATAAAAGTACAACTGTTCGTTGCTAGTGTTAGCTCAGGTCCATTAATTAATATTATCAGTCTAGGATCAGGAATAGGATTAGTCAAGGTTGAAAATGTAAATGTTTTACAAATACTTTCATTGGTCATGTTAACTAATGTAGTTAACAAATGGAACCTTACTGTGAAATGTTAACAGTTATTTAACATAATCATAGATTGCTAAATGCTGTAAAAATTGTTAATTCATTATATACATTTTAACTTATGAACTGAACCTTCTTGTGAAGTGTTATAAAATGTACCAGTATAATGCAGTACAATATTGTCCACAACAATTGAATTTGAAAAACAAGGATATTCAATTTCATTCATTCTATCTGTACTTGGCATTACTGGAGATATATATTCATTATAAATAATAAAGTCAATGCCAGTTTAATATATTCAATTAATTTACACGACTTTAAAGAAATCCCACTTTTAAAATGTATGGAAATTGAAATGTAAATCATTTTAAGCCTTGTCAGGCCTCCTGGTCGAGAACCACTGATAAATAAAAGCAAAATCTGTCACCAAAATTAGTTAAAACAAAATATGTAAAAGAATTAAGTTCAATATCGTGACAGACTTTCACATTTTTATATTCATGTAACAGATGCTTTTATCAAAAGTGACTTATCAAATTGCTAATTATCATATCGCAGCCAATATTTGCAGTACTGAATGTCAAGACGTAACAACAAAAGCTAGAACAGATGTGCAAACTCAGAAATAGTAATTATAGTGCAAATAATTGAACTAATAATGCCATCTTTGTGATGGAGAGGCGTTCACATTCACCCAATCTCAAACATGTTTTTCTGCTCTGTGTCTGCTAATTGTTGTCTCTCAGTCACATGTTGATTGGTGCATTCTGCTTTCTGTGCTTGTCCTCTCAGGGTTGCACTCGCGGGCGCCATAGTAACGAGAAGCCTCAGGAGCCTCTGCAGCCAGAGGTGACGTCTGATAAGGGAGACGTGAAGAAGCACAGTGGAGAGGAAATTATCTACCAGGGACCCAAATCTGCAGAAGCCCTGGAAAAAGAGAGACCCAGGTATATAGAGTACTTATGCAGCTCACACACAATGTGTTCTGTTTCACACAAAATTCATTTTCTTTCTCTGAAGCCCTCTCTATCAAAAAGAGAAGTACAGCTCCTTCTGACTGTTAAATAAAAACAGACAGTGACATGTTTTTCGATTCCTTCCTTCCCAGCTCAGATGAGCCAAAGACAAAGCTGCAGGTGAAGATCGCTCCCTCTCTGGCTCAGATCGTGGAGAAAATGAAGATCACTGAGAAGGAGAAGAGAGAGAAGCTAGGTGAGCAATTCCTGTTATTGCTACAGCTCCGGAACACCTGCAACACAAGCACATCGATACTAGTGCATCGCTTCTGTACTGGTTTTGCTTTAGCACCCAGATGAAATATTGGACATTTATTGGCAACCCGACACAAAAGTAATGTCGGAAAATTGAGTCGGAGAGTGGGTTAGTAGTAATAATTTATTCATACTAATACAATATGTAAAAATTAGACAAATAATGTTTAATAATGTTGCAGCCCAACACAAAAGTAACAACAACAACAAAAACTAACTTTGAAATGTATTAGTATCAATAATGAATAATATAATAGTTTAATATTATTAATAATCATATAAATAATACATAAAGGTTAAATGAAATTGATGAATAAAAAGCATTAGTCTTTCCATACCGTAACAGTAACATTATAATTTATTATTAATAATACATTACAAATACTGCAAAAAAGATACATAAATGGTATTAATCTTTGCAGCCAGTAATTCCCAAAATACATTGTGTTCAGCACAAGTCATGTTTATTGATGAAACAATATAAAGTCTGCATCAGGGTTATCATACTGTAGATAAATGGAACTAAAACCATAAAAAAGTTACTTGAAACAAAATTAGAATTTTTTAAAGTTAAATGAAATTAAATAAAATAGAGAAATAACATACATAAAATAGAACATTTTTTTTGTCTAGTTACTGACATCTAGTTTAACCTGAAGTACTAAAATAACTAAAAAAAAAACCTAAATTTATATGATTTATAAATAAAAACTAAAAATCGTATGGACAGATTTTAAAAGGCAAAAAAAAAAAAAAATGATAAAGACTCTATTACTAAAATTACTAAAAATTTAACCAAAAATAAATTTAAACAAGAAAAACTAAAATCTAATTAAAAATGCTAACTATAGTATTTTATACAACTATAAAATAACTGCATATGTATTTATGTTCATGTAGCTCATTTCAGTCCTTGACAATAGTTGTAGATCTGAGGTCCATTGTTCTATAGACAGTCACTCACAGTAGGACCCCTGTAAAAACACAGTAACACCCTGCTGTGCTCACAGGTCTGCTGTAGGATATTTGTGTTGTGTTCTGTGATTGTATTGTGCTGCATGACTGTCTTTTTTATATAATGTGACTACTACTAAAGTTCCTCTTACTGTTGTTTTGTCTTTCTCCTGTCACCTCTTCCCTCTTGCTGTCCTACAGAGAGTCAAGTCATCGTGGTTGGAGTGAAGTGCAAGAACGCAGGATGCAAAACAGTAGGTGCTCATATAACATGTAAATGACAAGAAAAAAAAAAAAATCAGCTTGCTTAATAAAACAAAGTTCATGCCATCTAGTGGCCATAATGAAGAATGACACTGCAGCACTTCATGCACAGATCGACTCGATCCTGGGCCGTTGAGGGTTTTAATGTAACAGTACTGATCTGGCATCAGCCTCCTTTGGTCATTACAACTGGTTTGATGAGAACAGGAGGAGCAGAAGCTGACAGCAGACTTGAGTTCAGCTTTTTTACTGGTGTAATGTTGAAAGAACCCAGAGCAGAAGATGAGCCAGAATTAATGACTAAAGCCGCAGGTTCGGATCCCTTACTGGGATTTGACCTTAATGCCTTCTGTTAAAGCTTCCCATCATCTTTAATGGATTAGTTTGCTGAAATCCTAGAAGTTCATCATGTTAATTACTCAGTGGAGCTATTCTTTAGTCCATGTGAGAACTAAACCTGTATCAGCAGGGTTGTGTGTCATTCACAATTTAAATAATGACTTTTTTTAAAATTATGTAAGTGTAGTTTCTCTTTTTTTGTGTGGTATTTTGTTTTTTCACTATGATTTAGCTATGAGCATGTTATCACAAATGGTTTGAAATGTCATCAGGAATTTAATTTAGGGTATTTAATTGATATATTTCATTAAATGTCATTTTATGCAACGTGGTCTTTGAAATGGGTCCAGACTTTGAACTGCAGTTTAGTAAATTCCTCTTCCCTTCATTCCCATTCAAATTCCATTTCGGCCCCCTGTGGAAACTGAAATCTAATCTCTTGGAGTGAAAGGAAGACAATTCTTCATTTCTAAATTGTGCTCAGTCCTACTCGTCAGGGTAAAGACATACAGAGTTAATGGTGTTATTTTTCTTCAGCCAGTGAGACAGACAGCACGTATAGTTCTGTTACAGCTTCCTGCTCATTTATCTGTTTGGATAAGTAGAAAAAGAGTGTATTTTCAGGTGTGAAGGCAGTAAACGGATGACACAGAGCTTATGCTGAGTTCAGGTGCATCAGCACTTTAAAGTTTAGCTTTTGTAAATATGCTGAGTTCCTGTGAGTGTTTCTCCGGAGCAGAAATGTCTTTATTTAGGGTATAGTTCAGTTTGAGGTACATCTGTTTGTTGTTGACTATGAATAGCTTTTCAAACGCTTTGATCGTGTGTGTGTTCAGATTTACCAGGGTCCAGAGACGAATGCAGAGATCTGCACATATCATCCCGGGGTCCCCGTCTTCCACGAAGGGTAAGAAACCTGCAGCATTTGAGACTTTTTATTTGGAAGTATAACTCAGCCTGTAACTGTACTTATCTGTTGTACACTTAAAATAGGTACCCAGTTCCTGTATCTATTAAAGATTAAAGCAAGGCATGTTTTTATGAAGCTTCTCATTTTCACAATAATGATGTTCACACAAAAGTTTTTTTACTTAAAGATATTGTTTTTATGAGACAAGATGGGAGATTCACATCTGCTGATCATTGTCTAGATACAAATACTGGAACTGCTGCTGCATACAAACCACTGACTTCAACGCCTTCCTGGATCAGAAGGGCTGCACAACAGGAAAACACTGCTGGATCCCCAAACAGGTGACTTTTTTGATCAATGGAGAGTTATTTACATAGACACACACTGTATAATCCAGAAACAACCTATAACCCTTTCTAAAATCTGTATGTTGTGTTTGTGTTTGGTCTGCAGGACAAAAAGAAGGTGGCTTGCAGGCATGATTGGCACCAGACAGGAAAGCAGGTCGTGGTCACAATCTACGCCAAGAACTCCAGTCCAGAGCATTCCTACGTGGAGGCAAACCGCACAGTGGTGAGTTCAAATCAACACATCAGCATCCAAGTGACTTTTTATAAATGAGTTTGTGTCTTTGTCCATTAATACATGTTTCTTTGTCTCCACCAATTTGCAGTTAACATGCCACATTCAGTTTGAGGGTGACAAAGTGTTTCATAAGGACATCCACTTATGGGGGGTAAGATTGCTGTACATTCACAGTCTCTTATGATTTAGCAATGATATATCCTCCTGAAACTTACAAAGTAATATTTCTTTTTAGATGAAACAATTCAGAAAAACTGTTTGGGAAAAAAGTAAAAATAAATTGTAATTCCATGTGCATTTTTTTTCTTTTGTTCAATACATTTATATGCATATATTTCCATTTCCATTTAGTCATTTAGCAGATACTTTTACCCAAAGCAACTTCCAAATGAGGACAATGGAAGCAATCAAAATCAACAAAAGAGCAATGATATGCAAGTGCTATGACAAGTCTCATATATATGTCAAAAAGTCAAATGCAGTACTTTTATTACATATATACATATATACACGTGTATTTATTTGTATGAAAGTCAAATGCAGTCAGACATCTGTGTCCACTTCTGGTCTCTTAGGTGATTGACGTGAAGAGCTGTTTTGTGAACACGGTGCCCTCTAAAGTTGAGGTGACCATGCGGAAGGCTGACGCTGTAGCCTGGGGAAAACTTGAGGACCCCAAACACAAACCTGAGCCAGAGGTCACCGATGAGATGAACGCAGAACAGGAAGACGTCAAACCTGACTGGTACATCTCAGATGATGACATCAGTGAGTCTGACTGGGAAGACGAAGAGGAAGACAAGAAAGAGAGTGAGGAGAAAAAAGAAGAAAAACAGGCAGGTGAAGGACCCCCTGAGCTAGAAGAGCCCGCTGCTGTCCCCCCAGAAAAATGAACATTTATTTTTAGGTTATGTAATTGTTTACAGTTTCACATGGGATTTACACAAATGTGGGGCTGCTTTAGCTTTTTTTTTTGTTTCGTTTCTCACACTGTTTTTGCTCAAATATATTGCACAGTATGTGTTATTGTGTGCATAAAGATTAAAGTCTTAAAACTCTTGTCATCCAGTTTTTGCACACTGTTTCATAGGAATTTTGAAAATATCTCTTCAAAAGTTTGGGGTTGGTAAGATATTTTGAATGTTTTTTTTGAACAACTTTAAAACATAAAATATAAAAGTGTAATTTATTCATATGATTGGAAAGCTGAATTTTCAGCATTCGTTACTCCAGTCTTCAGTGTCACATGATCGTTTTTAAAATCATTCTGGTGTGCCGATTTGGTGAAAAAAGTTTTTTTTTTTTTGTTGTTTGAGAAAACTGATCATTTTTATTTCAGGATTCTTTGATGAATAGAAAGTCGAAAAGAAAAGAATTTGAACTTGATTTTTTACAATTTCAAGGTCTTTACTGCTCTTTTGTTTAATAAAATTAACAAAAAAAATCTTCCTGACCCCAAACTTTTCACTGGTAGTTAAAAAAATTACTCGATGCAGACTTTCAGCACTGACAAAGCAATGAATGAGCTGTTTCGAATTGGACAGAAAATAATCTGAGCAGTCATACTGTAAGTATATTTTGTAAAACCATGATAATAAAGTGCAACAAGTCAAACAGCAATGGCCACTCTTTATTTTTGCGTCAAGTCAACAGCAACAATCCTGAAGTAGGTGATTGCAGTCAGACAGCGTCCAAGGCCATGGAAGCTTGACTGCAACCCATATGGCAAAATATATTTTAAATAAAAAGTTTAAATACATCTTAAAAGTAAACAGTAGTCTTGACAATGAAGAGGATTGGTACCAGCAAATAAAAATTCAATCTCTTCGGTTTTGGTTCTTTGTCTCTGTTCATAGAGAAAATTAAAAAATAAATTTTCTGTTCATAAAATCATTGCCTTCCGCTTGTACCTGATTACCACAGTCATAATTGATGTCAAAGTAATATTTGCCATGTCAATCCAAACCAAACAGCACGCAGCAACAATTCATCACAGATGAGGAAGTTTAAATCAAAGACATGCAAAATAATACAAAAAAATACAGTCCAACTTTTAGGGGCACAATCAGCACCTAGACTGTCCATAAATATCAAGACCATATTTGTCATTTTCTTTTTACAGAGCAATACTGTTAGACTTTGGCTCACAACTATCAAGAAAACAATTAAGTTGTCCAGTATTGTGTATATTATTTCTTTTAATTGAAAACTGTTACACTGTACCATTGGAGTCTGTTGATAAATACTGCTTGTGATCCACACATTAGCAAGTTCAAGTTTTGCTTTCCCTCAGGGTTTCCAT
>JAUZSZ010000095.1:11214436-11224882 GCA_034780575.1 Labeobarbus marequensis | reverse complement strand
ATTAATTTATTTAAAAACTCTGTCTCTCTCTCTCTCTCTCTCTCTCTCACACACACACACACACACACACACACACACACACACAAACAAACAAACACACATACACAAGACATTAATGGACATAAGGAATATCCCAGATTAATAATCATGAACAAAAATGCTGAAAAGAAAGAGAAGAGATTATGACTAGAGAAACACAGTGTGAATCACACATACGCAGTGTGGATGGAGGCTAAGGGAGAGGAAGAGTAGGGACTGAAAAGTCCCACAGAGGTGAGAACACCTATGGAGCGAACACCTGCTGCTCGTGTCATGAGCGCTGGACTGAACAAAGGCTTTGTGACTGAAGTCCTGTCACTACTGCTCCCTTATGACACACACACACTAACGCTGGCCTCAGTCACGACATCCTCCTCAACCCTGAGTGCTCTGCCGCTTGTGTCATCTCCACGGGAACAATCCCCAGCCATTTCTGCGGCAGAGGGATGAGTAGCGTTCTGCTAAAGAGCCTATTGTCCCTTCACACTCTCCTTCACACACAAGCTCCTGACCATCTCATCACACGAGTGGAATATGTATGCCGCACAACATACACGCATGAAGTAGAAAAAAATGTACCATGGAAGTGTCAAGTCGTTCTGTTTGATTTGATTCGATACAATTAACCCGAATCAAATCAAATAGAATTTCATGGGCACTAAGTTCCAAAACCAGTTTTGAAACAATTACCTGAGTGCCATTACCTGAGTGCTCACCGTAAGTGGCATGTGCCATGTGAAAACACACAAGTATAATTCAGACAATAAATTGTTTACAGTTTATATTTTTATGTTTAAATTTAATTTTGTTGAAAAAGAATTAAGAATACTTTGGTATGGCAATTAACCAGAGAAGCGCTACCCTGATTAAGGTCAATTGCTTAAAGGGTTAGTTCACCCAAAAATGAAAATTCTGTCATTAATTACTCATCCTCATGTCGTTCCAAACCTGTAAGACCTTCGATCACTTTCTGAACACAAATTAAGATATTTTTGATGAAATCCGAGAGCTTTCAGACCCTGTACAGAAAGCAACGCACATTCTGACTGAGACATTCAAGTCCCAGAAAGGTAGTAAAGACAAGACATGGAAAACTGACATTATGGAATAGAAGAAATTGTTGATTAAAGTTATTTTTGTTTTCTTTGCACACAAATAGTATTCTCGTAGCTTCATAAAATTACGGTTGGACCACTGATGTCACAGGGACTATTTTAATGATGTCCTTACTACCTTTCTGACAGAATTTCATTTTGGGGTGAACTATCCCTTTAAAGTCGTGATGCAAAGGAAGTTGTGACAGATCTTTTCTTCTGTATTGTTACATACATTTGAGTAAAACAGACTAACGAAAAAGAAAAATGATTAGCATGGGGACTTAAAATAAAAAAAGTAAAAAATTGTGAAAAAAATAATAATACATGTACATAAATGAATCATTCAGATAAGATCTATAATATGAATTTACATTGACTAAGTCTTGATAGATATCTCAAGATGGTGCACTCATATTACTATGGATGGGAAAAAGTGCAACAAGTAAAATGGCAGAATAAGTCCTGCCTTCTAAATAAAAGAGCCGACTGACCCTCCATAAAAACCCGCCCTCCTTAGTTACTGTTGCTATGTCCAACAAGCCATGCTACTCTCACACTACACACCATGTTCTCACACAGAAAAAAATACATCACACATCAAATAGGAAACTGACAACACACCGACAGACAATGCAGAGCAGGTTATTTCTGGTATGAAACAAGGTCTCAGCTTTCAAATTTGGTCACTTTTAAAGAAATTCAAACAATAAACACCATTTTGTGGCTCTTTAATGCATCGTGACATATCCGATCTTCTCATATTTACTTAATGCACGAAATAAACATGAATGAACATGAGAACGTATTTTATTTCAACCGCTTAAAGACGTCAATAGACACCATTTTTCAGGTTTACATCCAACGAAGTTAATCTATGCTCTCCTGTCTGGTTCGTTTGTCGGACAAAATGGCGGATTCGGCATTATGATTGGTCAGATTGCCTGTCAATCAAGCTCTTTGCGATGGGTCAATTACCAATTGGTAAAGTCATTGTGTCCCTGCAAATATGGCCACCAAGTGGACAGAGCTTACTTGAAAGAGATTTTGCTTTAAGCTTACAAGCCGAAAAATTACCTCCTGTTCCCAGGTGAATCCGGTTTCGAGTAAAATTTTTTTTTGTTATTGTCTATAAATAAATGAACATTCAGAAATCTGCATGGACTAAATCTTAAATAAGTTTTGCTTGTAATGTAGAATATAACAAAGTAGAAAGTGGATAATACAATGTCAGTCTAGAAAATAAGGACTACAGTATTGCTTGTGGTCATATATTTCTGTAACAGTCCCACTGTGTGTGTATATATTGTTGGCAGGGTTGCCAGATTGAGAGTCACAAATTGTCTTGAAAGCGAAACTATAAAACACAACAAGCTTAATCAAGTCTTAATAAATCCCTACACTACAAACACATAAACACACTGAGCACAGTGATTCCAGTGGGAAAAACAAATTACAAACCACATTCAGCTGTTGTGAATGTTAGAGCACAGAGAAAGAGAGAGCTGTTGCAGACTAACATTCCACTTAACCTTTCCAGTGAGAGACACACACACCTGACCCAGCACCTGTTCTGTGTGTGCACGTTGCAGCTGTACACCTGTGTCATCTCCTCTCCTGACTGTGTTCATAAGTGAATGTTATTATATTTCAGCGTGTGAGTGTGCTCTGTGTGTGTCTCGTTAGCAGTTCTTCTCTTTACTGGCAGCGCTTGACTTCCTCAGGCAGCGAAATATTTTCTGCTGAATTAATCAATCACAGAGCATGATCTCTATGCAGATGAATCTAGCAAGATAAATGAAGAGAACAGAAAGTTTCCAAACATTCAAATAACATCCTCTTAACATCAGTTCACATTATGGCTGATCACATCACCTGATCTTGATCTATCTCTCTCTCTCTCTCTCTCTAAAACACACACACACACACACACACACGTTTTCCACCATAATGGTGAGTCAGTGCTTGGCTGGGCATCTGAGGATCTGTCTCAGATCTGCTCTGCATCTTCATTGACTTTAGTTTTGAAAACATAAAATATATTAAGATCCAAAGCAATTTAATTTAGCATCTTTACACAGCTCATTGAGCTTGTTATAGACAACTACACTTAAGATGACCGTCTTTGCATCCTACTGATGTGGACTACTAGATGCTAATTACTGTATCTAGCTAACAGGTTGGTAATATTTTAAAAGGGGTCATGAACTGCCTTTTTTATTATTTTGTATTGTTCACTGAGGTCCCCTTATAATGTTATCAAGATTTTTACATTAAAAAAAATCATAATTCAGAAGTAATAAGCTATTTTCTCTTCTGTTTTAACCTCCCTCACTCTGTTTGAATAGGTGTAGCGGATTGTAGACTGGGAAGTAAACGCCCACTGGTTTGGGTCGAATTGTGCCTTGTTGTAAACAAATCCATGGTAAAATGAAGTGAACAAAGAACCAAGTTCTTACTGACACGGTCTGGATCTTTATTAAAAATAAAGTTAATCTACTCTTTATTTATTTATTTACAATGTCTTTACTGTCAAGTTTGATCAATTTAATGTGTCCACTGAATAAATTGATTAATTTATAAAAAAACTGATTAATTTATAAAAAATTTTTTTTAAAAAAGCCAACGTGTTTATGCAGCTGAAGTGGTGCCAGCAGGCCCGGATTAACACAGTGTAGTGCCCTAGGGTGACCACATTTGAAGTACAATGGATGTTTTAAATTCATAACAATGTTGTGAGATTAATGTTTTAAATATAAAACTTTGAATACAGAACTACTGTTTGAGTGAAATGATTTAAATAACTGAAATGACACTTTAAAAATAAAAACTGCCACCAGGTGGCGGCAAGTCACTGATTTTATCACTGAATCATTCATTCCATTTATTTGTTTGAACACTGATTCATTCAGGAAGCAAGCAAGTGACTGTCTTTATGAATTGGTAATTGAATCATTGACTTGCTAGATTAATTTAAAAACACAGGTCCATTCATAAACGAAATAACCATGTGTTTGAATGGAGATGCGCAGCGGCTCAGCTGTGACTGTTTGAAACTATTTTCCTTTAAGAAATAATAGAGCAAAATCAGGCAATATTGTTAAAGTCATACATTGTATATAATAACAATAATCCGGCCCTGGGTGCCAGTATATCTGGCCCATAACCAAATTTGCTTTGGTGGAAAAGCACAGAATGGACCCAGGCACTGGCACCGCTACCAAATTCTTGGCAGTGAAAAACTATAAAACACACATGCATACAAACGGTGTGTGTCCAGATAGTGAGATTCCACAGCACTCTGTGATCTCTCTCTCTCTCTCCCTAGGAAACCATGTTGCCCAGTGTGACCAGCAGACAGTCCCAGCGGCTCGTTAACGGATCCATTGATCAGCAAGCTAATTATGACTCACTCTCTCTGTTCTTTTCTTTCTCTTGAAACCCAATACACCACCATTTGAGTGTGTGTGATGAATACGTGTGTTGCCATTCAAACTACCTATTTACCCAGCCTTACGTCAGAACGGATCTTCCATCTCTCTGGTCTCAGAAGTAGGATGTGTGTCAATATCTTCTTCCACAGGGATAATCAGACAGGATCATGTAACCTGTTCCAGTTCAATTACAGTAAACCACTCCAATCAGCTGCTTCCAGCAATAACACACAGCTAGTGACGTCCAGTTAGTATGTGTATGTGGGCACTGGAAAACAACCTACTCCTCCTCTACTTCAGCCACATCATCATTTCTTCTTCTATGACTTTCTCTTGCTTTCTCCACTCACAAAAAAGTACCCAAAAGTACAGTGGTATTACCATGAATTTTGAACATGCACCATTCCAAAGTACATGTATATAGCAATCATTCTGCACCATGGTATATACCAGAGTACTCTAATACATCACATCATCACGGTATCTCAGCCCTTTCTCCATGTGATGTCTTACCATCTCTATCACTGTCTCTATATAACAGGAACGGGTATGTGGGTGGATCCCTCAATGCTCTAAAGCAGCCCATAATAAGGAGGACAAGCACCTCACCATGGCGACCTTGCTGTGCTTAACAAAGAATAAAGAACCATGTTTCGAACCACTGAAACATGCATAAATTCATGCATCATTGTTCAAATGTTTGGGGTCAGTAAGATTTTTTTACTTCTTTTATTCGGCAAGGATGCATTAAATTTGATCAAAAGTGACAGTAGTGACATTTATAATGTTTCACAGGATTTCTGTTTTAAATAAATGCTGTTCTTTTGAACCGTGTTCATCAAATAATCCTGAATAAAAGGCAAGAACCACATCAGAATGCTTTCTGAAGGATCAAACTGAAATTCAATCTGAAATTTCAGCTTTGTCATCACATAAATAAATGACATGTTAAAATATATTAAAACAGAAAAGTTATTTTAAAATGTAATAATATTTCACAATATTATCTCACCTGTATTTCACCTGTCCTGAATCTAAAGCATTTAGCGACAGAGTGGGGCTTTAGGATTTTGACGAAATTAAAAACAACAAAATGTTACTAAAATAAACAAAATAATCATATTCTGCAATATCTCACTAAACAAAAAAGTGACATTAATCACATGACTCTTTTACAGATGATCAAATGTTCTTGCTTCTAAACTTGTGGAGCTCAAGTGCTGCTGTCGTTCAAGCAAAAGGGGAACAAACAAAATACTAAGACATTCTGAAATTCATGTGCATTTTTCAACTTTTCTCTGAAATTGTTATGCTGATAATATAGTTTGCTTTGAAAAAAAGTAAATCTGCAGCAGGGAGTTCCTCTGTCATTTCAATGAGAATGCAGAAACAGTATTTTACATGGTAAACAGCCTGTGACAGCACACTGTAAGCGTCAAATGTTGCATACTCAAACAGCTCGTTTGCATACCAGATTGCATATAGTCTCAGGTCAAACAGTCACGCTGTTGCTAATAGATGTTAATAAGAAACTGTGTTAGTACAAGAGATTCAACAGAGAGCCAAATCTGTGTGTGTCTGTGTACAGATTACAGTACATATGTGCTGGAGAGCATTCAGAGGCTCTTGAAGAAAGAACTCCATCTGTGTGTGAGTTTGTGTGTGGGTTTACACGGGTGTGTAGAAGAGAATGTCGGTTGGATAACTGCTTTAATTTTTGCTTTATTAACATTTACTATATTTTACTTGTTTACACTTCTTATTTCACTTTATTAGCACAACTTTTGAGTGTATGCACACATGCTAAAACACTTTGGTAGTACTAAAGTGCAGTTTTTTTGGTCACGCCAGTAAAACACTAAACTGAAAATTCACAGTGCATATGTGTGTGTGCGATTTGTGTGTCAGACTGCATGAGAGTGTTACCATGAGTATGTGTGTCCAGTGTGGTAGTCCTTCAGTGGGGGTGTGAAAGGCTCTCCCCTTCTCTTGCTCCATCCACCATGCAAATGAACCCTATACACAGCTCTCAACAACACTCAACACACAACCCGACACTCACCTCACCCGTCCTTCCCACTCGCCCTGTCCTCTCTACTGTCACTTTATTTTTTATGTCTATTTCAGGTCTGTGCAAATCATTTCATTTCTTTACCCATCCCCCCTTCTCACATCTTTGTCTTAATTTTATACCTTCTTGTTTTCTTGAGTGTGCTTTATTTAGCAGAGCAAGGCCCTAATTTACATAGCCTATGGCCACTGTGTGAGAGAGAGAGAAATAGAAAGAAAGAGGGAAATTCCTTTGGCCTTCTTGATGGTACTGGAGGTTGCATCCACACCTCTCTCACAATCTCTCCCTCCCACAAATACTCAACACAAGCCAAATAGGGAATCGAAGAAGAAAACAATACCACTGCCAACTATCTCTCAGTGTGTGACTTTCTTTGCATATGATCATGCTGTTGCAGGCAAAGATGTCTTCGCATCATCTCTCAAATAATTGACCCAAGTCCCATATTCTCTACTCTTCTTTGCATCTTGTGTGTTTTTAAAAGACAACATGGATCCCACTGAAAATAGCCACACCATTCAAATCATATTCAAAACATACAGTTTGTGACTAAAAATAGCCATCTAAAAATAGCCCACATCAGTACACATGATATAATATGTCAAGGGCTGAATTGTTTCTCGGCCCACACACGTTCACCATGACATGCAAAATGGCCAGATTTACAAGTCAAATTTCAATTATACGATGCCATGCCAAAGACAAAACAGCAGTACATACGAACATCTCTTCATTTGTGTCTTTTTAACCTAAGCATTACTTGAATTATTTGATTATTAGTGATGCATGCTATAACATCACTAATATTACTGTTCATAATAACACTGCCATTTAAAAGTTTGGGGTTGGTAAGACATTTTTTCTTTATAAGAAATGAACAGTCACAAGTACAGAATGTCATAAGGGCATCAATAGACATAATTGGAAAGAGTTTGACTGGAAAACAAAAATAAGGTTTTTTTGATAACACCATTGGTGATATCAAAATTTATTAACAGTCCAGAAGCAGAGAAATGTTGGAGGGGGTGTGGGAAGGTAGGAGATCACACACATATATTTTGGGAATGTCCGAAAATATTTACATATTGGCAAGGGGTAAAGGTTGAGATTATGAAAATTCTGCATATAGACTCACCTTTTACTCCCCTGTTTTTCTCGCTTGAAATGATACCCCAGGATTTATGTAGTAAAAACCAGAGATATATATTACACATACTCTTATTAAGTGCAAGAAAAACCATAACAATTAACTGGATGAAGCCACACCCTCCAACAATGGCCCAGTTGATAGAAAAACTTGAATCTATTTATAGAATGGAATATATGACTGCCCAACTCCAAATGAAACTGGACAATTTTATACAAAAGTGGACACCTGTTACTATATATCTGGATGCATTGAAAATGAACTGATCAGTAAGGAACCTTGATTTATTCCCTGTTGTATTATTTGACAATGTTGTATGTGTCTTCTTTCCATTTTTCTTACTTATTTGTATTATTTATTTTTCTATGAGCCGCTGCTGTCAAGGAATGTTTGGTTCATTGTTTGTAATTTGCTTTTATGTATAAAAATAAAGCTAAAAAAATTTAAATAAAAAAAATAAAAACTTAAATGTATTTTGTAATTATAGGCCTAAACAAATTTTGATTTTGATATGCTCTCAACTAAAACACTGTAAAAAAAAATATTATTATTGTAAGGCACATTGGTTAACAGTCAATATAATAATAATAATAATAATAATAATAATAATAATAATACGTTACATTTATATAGTGCTTTTCTAGGCACTCAGAGTGCTTTACATACAAGGGGGGAATCTCCTCAACCACCACCAGTGTGCAGCATCCACCTGGATGATATTATAATAGTGCTATAAATTTAACTGAACTGTCAAATGGGTTTTATCCTGTTCATTATTTCAAAGCAGCTTTACAGTAAAATATTGCAGTACTAATACTAATATCTGAAATTCCACAGGTGAAAAAAGTCTCAAAATATTTGTAATTTTGTCTCCAGAAAGCAAGCCAAATGCGATGGTGGCAAAGAAAGAAAAACTCCAAAAGGTGTTAGTATTGGAAGGAGAAAAACTTGTGAAACCAGTTTTCCTCTAGCAGCGTGAACATTGCGTCATTGTTTACTAGGCCTGCAAGTTGTACAATAGAATAATACTTTAAGAGACTTTATATAGAGTAGGCTACTTGTTACTTGCCTGCCAAATACTTTTAGATATTGGCTTTCTTATGATTGTTTAAATCATAGCCCAAGGAAAATCACAAGTGGAAATCTTTTCTTTTTGATCGAGTAATCACTTACCTGATCCAAAGGAACTCCAAGTTGATTGCTAACTGAACTTAACCAGGTGCATCCAGTAGTTTTAAACGCGATGTCTGTGTTTTCCTTTTTGTCCATTCTGCATGGTGTAGATCCCGGTATCACCTAATAAATATCGTCGTTGTATCGCCAAACAGTACAGATACAAGTATCATCACAATTACAGCATGTTGAAGACGAACCAAACGCTCCGTGACACTGAGATAAAGTTGGATGTGTCGAAGTAGATTTTGAAGGCGGGGCTGGTTGAGTTGTCAGCTGAGCATTATGGAGTGATCTCATTGGAGTGTGTGAAAATCACACCCTAGACAATAGCAGTGGTGTAACTACTACTGGGGCCCGTGCGGCGACGAAGTTACTATATTAATATATATGGAAATATTAATAATGCAATCTAATGAATGCCAAGAGTCTTCAGAGCAGTGAATAAATATATGTTGTATATTTTGATGGTCTGGTGGTAGAATGTTTGTCAAGTGTTTTTGAGGTTTCGGGTTCTAATCCACCCTCGTATAGGTTTTTTTTTTTTTTTCTCATTAAAACCAAAGCGGTGTTAATCAGTGGTTGTATATCAAGAGCAAGCACATTTTGTGCATTTTGTTTTGTGCTTTTACCAGAACGAAGCACTCGATCGTCTGTGTGAAGATGCGCATTGTGAATGAGCGCCAAGAGAGAACTGATAACAGCGGCAACAAGCACTCGCCATAACACATTCCAGCGATAGACCGCCTATTATTTAACACAGACCAACGAATTTCTTATCGAATGGAGATGTTTCTTTCTTTTAGGTATGTCCGACCGTGCGTCCCGCGAGATGTTGCAAAAAGTGGTGGGGTCGTGCTCTCTTGCCTCTCGGAGATGCGGTTGCATGTGTGCATGTGTGTTGGAGACAGTCCCGGCGCCATGGGCGGGCAATGGGGGGCCTGGACCGCCCTGTGAGTCACTAGTGCCCTGGACGAGCCTGCTGAGTAAAGAAAACGCTGTACTATTCAAACATCAGTTATTATTTATTTACCCTTGCATTGCAAAAAAGCGGAGATCTGTCTCCTCCAAGCTGTGCGCGGCGCATCAATCTGAAAGGAGGCGGAGTCAAGTTATGAGCTTTCGCTGAGAGCTTCAGGATCCAGTGGTATTACGAAGTTTTACTGACAAGCTCTTTTTAATGATTGGCATTGGTTAAACATTTTAAAACCCTCTGATTTAAAATAATAACGAATTATAATAGAGATGAAGCATGGATAATTTTTTAAAAATATTCTTCATCTTTAATTTTAAATTCTTAATTTTGATCATTAAATTAACTTAGAATAAGACGCTATAGGGATGTTACCAATCAAATTTAGTAATTTACACTAAATAATTTACATTAATGTTATGAGATTGTTTTAAATATTTTTTTGAATATACAAATAAGAAATGTTGGAAAGAATGACACTTTTAAACAAACTAAACTGCCAGTAGGTGGCGGCA
>JAUZSZ010000095.1:11074036-11093063 GCA_034780575.1 Labeobarbus marequensis | reverse complement strand
TTTAAATATTTATATTCAAGATATTTAAGATATTTATATTCAATATATAAAGCCTACTTTACATTATCATAATGTTTTATATATGAAACAATATAAAAATTTATATATTATAAATATAACATATGCAATCAGTACTGACAATAACAGTAATTTAAAAAAAAAAAATAGAAAGACAGAAATAGAAACAAATTGCTGTATTGAGAATTTGTGGGGTGAAATACATTAAAATATTACAAAGATACCCATATTAAACATATAAAATTTTTACTAACTAAAATTTACTTCTCGTTATCATTACGTTTTATATATGAAAAATATAGCTATAATGTTTCATCTGCCTTTTATTTACCAATTTTTAAAAAATCATTACTAACAAATATTTTAAAAGCATAACACTTTAAAAACGGTAAATATATCTATTTAAACATATAAATCTTATTTCTCATTAACATATTGTTATATATTTAAAGAAAAAAACATTATCAATAAATAATAACAAATCAATTATAATAATGGGAATTATATATGAAAGGTTTGGGGGTGAACTTTTTTGCTTTTGCTATATAAAATGGCCCAGACATGTTCTTGACAGACTTTATGAGATCCATCCACATACTGCATCTCCCATGGAAGAAGAGAAAGAAAAAGAGAGACAAGAGAGAGAGAGAGACAGTGAAAGAATGTTATGTTATGTCACATCCAAAGTGTTACCTCTAAGGACACGATAGGATGAAATGTACTGTCTTCACCATGAAGTGGAAGATTCTTCGAATGACCTGAGCCAAAGTTTCAACAGATACAGCAACCCACAAACACACTCGGACCAACACAAACGCACACTAGCATTCTGAGTCGCTCATATCAAACAGGAGGTAAAACTATGAGTCATACAAATGTGTGCACTCTGAGTGAGAGTCTTCAGACAGCCTCACGCCCAGAACCCATTATTACAAACAAGAATTGATCCTGTCGAACCAAGACTAGAGAGAAAATTACAGTCTTTCTCTTTTTCTGTCTACCTCTTTCTTCTCCCCGCTCCTTTTCCACAGAGAATGATGCAGATAACCGCTGTATTACAGCAATAGGATTCAATATTGAAGTGATTTTCATAAACATAGTCATTAGTGACTCTAGTCTGACAGGAAGGCCTTGACATTACACTCTTCCGGATGAACGACACACTAATTTAACCACTTCATTACCACCAGCTTTCTACTGACTTGTTTTAGCCATTTTGTCAAATGATTTTATACGTAATTCACATGTAACTTGTGAGTCAGTGAGTGGTTTTGCATGGTTACACAAAGACTGCATTTGAATACATATACAAGTACTTCCAAAATTATCCTCGGCCTCTCTTCCGCCTGTTGCAGATGTCTGTGCTACCTCCTCTGCAACAGAGGACCACTCTTAATTGGCTGGCGAAATCATTAAATTACCTCAGCAATAGCCTTCACATATTTTCTTGGTGTACCTATCTACTTATGCAGTCTGTATTTCTTATGGCTCCACATCGCACTTTCCTTAAAGGGATACTTCACCCATATGCCCTGGGAATTGACATACTTGTTAACAAACATCTATCGTCTTTAGGCTCTGAGACAAATCTATACCCCACACCCCACCCCATTCCGAAAGGATCACATATTCAATATGTGAATAATTAAGCTTGCTCAGCATCCTTTGATCAGTGTTGCACATACACGACAGCTGATGATAATCACTTATTAAGACTTACATGCCCTGCGTAGCTCAGCCTGACTGGAATGTTTCCTACGGGATTTTTTTCTGAATTAATGGATTTTGGTTTGGCAAAGGTTAAAGTCAACATAAAGCGGCATTCACATCATATTCAACAAATGTAATTCCAATTAAATTGTTTCCTGTATCATTATTGTTATAGTTGTGGTGTAAACTCTGGTACTCTTTTATATTCAGAATGATTTTTAAAACTATCTTTATTGCTATCGTAACCGTTGTCGTCTTCGGCATGAATGGGCTTTTACTCTGTTGGTTTCAATAATTAACCAAGCCCAGAATTTTCTGTACAGATCAGTAGACACACTCAGTTATCTATTGATGCTAGAACCACATCATGTGTGGGTGGTTAACAACTGCTAAAGAGCTTTGAATAAGCTTAAATACACCCCTAAACATAATACAATATATAGTTATCGACACTCAACTCTACTAAAGCAAATAACATCTTCATCTGCTGAGAAACAAAAGAGCAAGAACACGGCTTGATGCACTAAATGTGCATTACAATGATGTCAAAACATGCTGAGCTCCTCACTGGATAAATCAGCATAAAACTAGACATCTGTACCAGACACCCATGAGTATCAACAGCAGAAGAGGCGTTCGCAAACCTCGTGCTGTTGAATTTTTTGGTCCAGGAAAACAAATAGTTTTTATCCTGCTCTTGTCCCGATGATTGAATGCACGGCCAAGTCCAAAAATCTATTAAATGGATGTTTTGTAATGGAGTGACCATAGACCAATTGCTTTTGCACAGGCTAGTATTTCTGCTCCAATACATCAATTATTTGTTGAGGAACTAGTTGCCTATATTGGCATACGTCCAGATGCTCCTGGCTAACTTTCTCAGCAATATCTGTCTGTGTGTGAGAATGGCTCCAGAGGCTCAGAAGAAGTGTAGTCAATAACCAAGCCTGTCTCTCTGACAATATGAAAACGACAATAAAGAGACACCACAGTGACCAGAGGTTATTAAAAACAGTTTTGAAAAAAAAATCCCAGTTGATGAATCCCAGTACTTGAACTACACAATGCATTAAGCAATTGATAAGAACCGCTTAATTAGTGGTGCTTGCTAAGGCAAGCATTATTGCTTATATTTCAGACCAGGGGGACTTATATTTCAACACACTGAGCCCTAAATATAGAAATAATTCTGCACAGACAAGAACTGAGGAGATTGAATTAATTAAACAGATCAAAAATGACAGTGTAAAACAAAAAATTAAGCAGCACAATGATTTTAAACATTGATAATAATTAGAGATGTTTCTGAAGGATCATGGACACTAAAGACTGGAGTAATTGATGCTAAAACTTCAGCTTTACCATCACATT
The DNA here is from genome assembly GCA_034780575.1 of Labeobarbus marequensis. Lineage (NCBI taxonomy): Eukaryota > Metazoa > Chordata > Actinopteri > Cypriniformes > Cyprinidae > Labeobarbus > Labeobarbus marequensis. Next base: position 11,089,964 of record JAUZSZ010000095.1, on the reverse strand, counting down.
AATAAATTGCATTTTAGAATATATTCACATAGAAATAATTTCTTTTAAATTGTAATATTATTTCATATTGTTTCATTTTTATCAAATTAATACAGCAAAATCATTTACAAAACAGTAGAATTGTATATATCTACATGTATATCTAGACGGAAAATAGTAGAGTCTTGGGGTGGGCTCTGTTCATTTTGGAAACCACCCAAAACACTCCAGCAACCACAAAGCAATGGCATATGAACTTCACAGACCACTTTGTAAAGATAGCATGGTGAGTGAGCAAAGCTTGATTGCAGCACTTCAAATGACTAAATCCTTTTGATGAATCACTTATGTTATATTCCTCTTTTGTAAGTTGCTTTGAATAAAAGCACCTACTAAATGAAAAAAAAAAATGTAAATGTAAATGCATATAAATGCACTACACTCACTCAGAACATCCTAACAACTCCAAAGTGACATCCTGGCAACAACATATAGTACAACGACCAAGCACATTGGTAGCAAGTTTCGCAAGGTCAAGCACCACTCACATTTTCTTCAGAGAACACAACATTAATGTGCTTCTAGTGCTACTCAACAGGATCACTGAAGTATTTTAATGGGAATGGTAGGGAATGGAAATTCTCTTTCCTGCTGACTAGGTACGACCTGTCATCCTAGTTTGGGTAACAATCAAACCATGCAAGGGCACAGATCTGGGGGTACCAATCTCTGCCAGCGTGAAGATCAGCAGATGGTGCTTGACAGCGTGAAATTTAGATAACAGGGCTGGGAGAGTCAGAACAGAGTCACCCCAGCTGACATTTGTCTGCAGTGAAACAAACACATACTCAGGAGAATTATCAGTCACTCGTCCTCCCCTCTCTTCAGGTGTGTGGAGCCGAGTCCCTGTGAGCCGTTTATCTGACAGTGTCAATATCACTGCAAACTGAAGGGAGACTGCAGCCCTCAAGGCCACATTAGTGCTTACTTTTCATTTACATAGCAGATGCTTTTATATAATTTATATGCATTACATTTATCTGATTTTGCAGTATTTTCAATTGCAGAACATTCCTCAGAACTATGACATATACATTTGCATGCATATTGCAGAAGCTTTTATCAAAAACAACGAACGGTGAATTCAAACTTTCATTATATGCACACACACACACACAGAGAGAGAGAGAGAGAGAGAGTGAGAGAGAGAAAGACATACACATATTAGGCTGTAGATTTACATTCACTTTCACTGTGTAGACGTACAAACTCTCACACACACACAGAAAAGAAGAGAACAGAACTATTTAAAATCAAATAAAGTTACACCTCACACCTTTGTGACTTTGCACTTCCTCTTGAGGGAGAGAAAATAAAGGGATATATTGGAGGAAGGACATATTTGAACGGGTGCTTCAAACAAACTACCTCAATTAATCATTCCGCCCGGAACATCTCGCTTCCAATCAAGGCTGAGGCTTGAGCTCTATTACCTTTAAAAGCAATGTGACCCTCAATAAAGTGGATGAGGCCCTGCGAAAATGACCAGCATAGAGGAAAGGGGGGTTATTTCTTTTATCATATCTAGAAGGCATGGAGGTTGAGTCAGGTTTTTACAGTAGAAATGGTGGCAGTTAAAAGGTATTGAGTAGTAATTTTTTAGAGAAAAGGAGCATTGTTATCACTGTGTGCATCTTGGTGAACGTGATTTCAACAAGTACAACATGTTCCTGGATCAAAATCCTTGATGATCCTGTGTGTCCCACTAATATGAGGGCGTATCTAATGTTATGACCATATGCCATGATGACATAACTGAATAGACTACTACTTATCCTGCCCAAAAATAAACAAACAATGCAACAGTGTCTAGCAAGAAAACAAGACAACAAGCACGCTTATGATAAAACAAGTTGCTTTTTACACTTGTACCAAGATAAAATATAGCACTAAACATTTTATTTTAGATATAGCTTATGGAATGTGAAAACATGTTTTAACATCCAAAGTATTCAGATTCATTATGACCATGCTGCTTTTGAGTCAAAGTACAATTTATAAAAAATAATTCACGTACTGTATGATATTGTAAATAATAAAATGGTTGTGAACTGTAATTTGGAATCAGCTTCACTGTAATAAGGCTGTTTGAGTTTCAGCTATTTAACTCTTAACTAACTCTTAACTATTAACTAAAAACTTTTTCATTTTAAATTTTAGAAAACCGTTCAAAGAATCATGAATAAATGCATTCTTGCTTTGAGATTGAGCACAGACTTTGATTAAACAGATAAGAGACTCTGTTGTAACACTTGAAAAGGTTTTATTATTACACAAAATTTCTTCCATTCAGCCATTTCAATGAAATAAGAGAAAATAGGTATCTGAAAAACAGACAGAACTTTCTTTGTACACTGATAATTAGTTGCAAACCAATTTCCATCTGAAGCTGCCAGGTCAACTCTATTGCTGACTGACACAAACCAATCTTATAAAAGATGAAAATGGTTCTTAGATTGTGTATAAATTAGAAAAAGAAAAAAATGTTAAGCCCTACATTAATGAGGGCAGGAGTTTACCTAAATCTAATTATCTTCCCCAGGCTACATTAAGACCAATGTACAACACAATGGACACTGTTAAAGTTGTAGTGTTTGTTGTTGTTTATCTGTTGTCTCTGAGTCCCCTGGCCTCCACATTGCAGGCGCTGTGAGGACCAGACTGAAGACACACAGCATGCACAATGAGGAGACCAGAGAACCCCAAATTGGACGTATGATCAATACAGAGACAGCAAAAGCATTAATCAGCAAATTAACAGTGTAATGTTTTTAGGTTTGCATTTATTTCTTGTGTTGTTTTCTAATAATTTTGATGTGGAGAGGATTTGAAAAGATTTAAAATGGAAGTTTAATATTTAAAATGATCATGAAATTCTGTTCAAGTATGCATGCAGATAAATAAAACCAGTCATTTGATGCACAAAATGCAAATCCTGGAATTCAAAGAAAAGATACAGGAAAAATCCATCTTATTTAGATCGTAGTGGCTTTTAAAAATTTAAACCTAATGAACATGGTGGAAAAAAGTCAAACAGTGTATTACAAAATAGCATATAGGATTATCATGGATTCATTGCAGATGACCTTCAGAAAACCTTTGATTGGCTTTTAATGTCTATTAATGTGTTTTCACCAACATAAACTACAAACCAACATAAAGGTCCTTCTGAAGCAATAAAATGAAGAAATACCAGAAAGGTACAATAATAATGGCCATCATTTTCTGAGAACACATCTTCTACTCAGATTAGCAGTATGGTTCAGTGCGCCATCTCAAATGGGCCGTGAATTAATTATAACATGCTCGTTTACCCCTGAGTCCCATTAAGCTCATAGTCAATGAATCAATATTCGATTCAGTAATAGATATCTGTGCGCTCAGCCTTCAAAGATCCTGCCACTGGAAATAGTAGTCTGCAATTATTCAGAAACATGTTTTTCTTAAATTGTGCCATTGCACAGACAACACGTCAAAACAGAGTTAATTTAACAGCCTGTTTTCTTTCATGACCTTGGGGTGTTGCTTGACATGACATGACAATTATTGAAATTTTAGTTTTTAATTGGAGGCCAGTGTCACTCTAGTCATGACTGACCTGTTATTACGCACAGAAATAAACCCACTCGCCTTTCCCCGAGTGAACACTTAATAGCACAGAAACACAGAGCTTATTGATTTCTTAAAGCATGTTTTGTCCACATACAGTAACATTAAGGGTATCTATGAATAAAAAAAATATTCTGCCAAACTCTTTGGTAAATTATTCCCTGTGAGTGGCACATGAAAAGAAAGAAAGGCCATATAGTTGATTAGTCTTTGGACAGAGGTGACGAAAAAGCAATTACTTGGTGAATTTTATGTCTGTCAAAGTTTATTGGTAATGCTTTCCCTGGTATGGTCAGCAAACACATCAGCCTTTTTTCCCTCATGACTAGAAATGACAAGAAAAATAGCTTCAGATACCTGTAGCTGTTAGTTCTCTGTGTGTGTAGGTGTTGATAAAAGTTGACTGAAATACTCTGAAGCAAAGCTGACCCATAACGACCCATGGAAATGTGTAATTGAGATGAAACTCCTATGAGTCAGTCCTAACACCTCAACCTCTTATGCCATCCAGTCACCTTCGCTGACCTTCTGGAACTTTCTGCACCTTCTAGAGTTTTCATGCAGAAATCAAGCCAATCAGTCTGACACACTCGCATCAGAAAATCAGAAAAAGATCTGTGGTTCAGTTTTGGGTGCATAGTCACCTTCTTGTGCGCTTTTCTATTTCTTTTTTAGCTGCTGTCAAACACTTCAGAATGGAGACAGCTCCAACGCCTACTCAGTCCATGGGCAGCCTCACACTGACACTCAAACAACAACTAATGAAAGAGAACAGCTAGCTGTCTTTGCTGATAACTGAGGAGCCGAAAGGGGGTACAAACCTAGCAGGTAAAGGGAAGGCCCACAGGAGCCTTATTTGAATATGTGTGTATGTATGTACTGTATGTAGGCTTATGTGTGTGGGTCCAACAAAACACAATCGAAATTCTCTCTGAGATGTTTCACTGATTGAAGGTGTAGACAGTTATTAGTGCCTGAGCACCATAAAAGAATCTACAGAATCTGCAGGTAATCACAGAATCTGAAAACTTCAAGAGGAGGTTTTAAAAAAGGAGGCCAGAAACCCTCAGGGGGTTGGAAAATTGTTTTTTTTAAAATTATTATTATGATTATTTTTTCTTAGGGCTGTCAAAGTTAACAGCAAAACTGCTACAGACTGATGTGTCTTGTGAAAATGCTATTCAAATTGTACAACATTAACATTAATAATTTAATTTAACATTAATAGCAGTAGAAAAAAAGATTTATGTCCAGATAATATTACAGTATTTGCTTTGCCTTCAGGACAGCAACATAATCAGTTGTAAAAGTCAGTTATTTAATTTAACAAATATGATACGGTCTTTATTATGTCATATTTTTCCTCATACAGAATAAGTGAGTATTTATACACAAAAATACATAGTTATGTTTATATTGTGGGAAGGTGATCCTCTGCAAACAGATCATCAAATTTCAGGGTTGTTGGCAGTAAAAACAGTAACACTGTGAAATACAATTAGAATTCATTTAAAAAAAAACTTAGAAATTCAATTTATGTCTTTGATGGAAAAGCTGAATTTTCAGCAGTCATTAATCCAGATTTAAGTGCTCAGTAAACATTCCTTATTATTATAAATTTCGAAAACAGCTGTGCTGCTAAGTATCCTTGTGGAAGACCCTGATACATTTTAGTAAGTTTAAAATTGGTGTGTTCAATCCTGCTTCTGGAGGGCTACTGTCCTGCGGATTTTAACTCCAGACCCAACTGAATAAACCTGAACCAGCTAATCAAGGTCTTCAGGATCGGTAAAACCTCCCATGCTTGGACAAGTTGGGGATAAATGCTGCAGGACATTGGCCCTCCAGGACCAGGATTGAAAAGAACAGCATTTATTTGAATTAGAAATCTTTACTGTCAGTCTTGATCAAATTAACAAACCCTTGCTGAATAAAAGTAAGTATATCACACAAAAGTTTATCAAGAACAATATAAGAATTTTTTTTTTACACTTCTTCGCTATTTAGAACGTTTCATTTTTGTTTCACTGCATTGTTGTTCTGCAACCAAAGCAACCAGCAATGCTGATAACCAGCAAATGTCGAGGCTGATCTCCATCAAGGAACCTTATCAATTCACTTAACCAGCAAGCATTTCTTGTCCATCCAGTTTCATCTAAAAAATAAAAAAAAGACCATGCTCGTCTAATCCCATAAAACACCACATACATTACAGTAGAATCTGCTGACTCCTCACGGAGTTAAAAGTCAATTATAATAACATTAAAAATAACTCAGAATCTGTTTCTGAAAACCTTTCCCACATACTGACAAATCACCACAGAGGCGGCCAGACGGAGAGAAAGCAGCATGAGTAAGATGAATATGCAGAGGAAATCCTCGCTATTCCTTCTGTCAGAAGAAAACAATTCTCATTAAATTCAACGTGATCGCAGCACAACTTTAATTAATCTCACAGTATGGAGCACAAATGCTGCTGCTATCAACCAAAGGCATATGTTGCAGCGGATCATGAGTGTGGAGCTGATATCACATAGAAACACTCACATGCTCTGTAAATATTAATTGCATTATGCAAGCATGTATCATGGTGTGACCAACACCACAGAGCAGATGGTGCACAAACTTCATCCCTGTAAATAACAGTAAAGTGTCTCATCTGAGTGTTTAGAGATAATAAAAAATCATACCTCAGTCATGACCTGATCTACTTCACACACTGTGTCCATTTCAATGAGATCCTGTCACATGGATATCAATTACACCTCAACCATGCAGAATCTACACATAAATGCCATGCACAATCGACCAGTAGCATTTTTCTTACAATAAAATTGTATGTCCTGAAGGTCACAAAAGCAATCGCCTCCTTCAGCCGCCATCGACCTGCTTCACAATGTCACTGGAATGGCAGAAGAGAGCTACGGCTATTTATCGAAAATCCCACATCGAATGATAATGATTAGCATATCACTTATGTTAATGAATAGTGATGTTGACACGGTTTAGGAAAAAGATGAAGCATGGGGGACAGAAAGGAAAAGAGCAAACAATTCCTTCTATTCTGCAGACCGCTGAGCACAACGTGACTGGTAAGGATGAGAGTCATTCATCTCCTCGTGGAACCACAGAAAATCATTAATAGTGGAGTCTGTCCCGCTCCTTTAAGCGAATCGTTTAATCACCGAGTGGAATTGTGGGCAGGCAGAATAAATGGATGGATGCAAGAGTGATTCATCTGTTTTGTTTGGGAGCCTGCAGGATGAAAGAGATTCGAATTGAACCCACTGCAAAAGAAATACAACACAGATTATTATTTCGAAAGAAATAAAGAAGGAAACAGATAGATAGAACTAAAGACACACCAAAAGGCTCCCAAACCTCTCACTGATTCAAGCCTGCGGCATCAACTGCACTCACTCCCCACTGTGTTTCTGGTGTTTGGGTGTGTGTGAACCCATCTGACGGATCCCTCATTTTCATTTACCGAGAGATTATGTATTTTATGTTCCTCGACATTCTCTAGTGGCTCCACTCCAGAAGCCATCGAGAGTCTGCATGTGTGTAGCGCGTTTATTGTACTCGCCATCTGGGCTTATCGAAGCATTTAAATGGAATGGACTCCATAGAAAGGGTCCTGTTTCACAGATAGCGCTTGAGATGACCTTTCCGAAATCGTGCGGTTGTTCTGCGTGTTCCATGAGAAAATGAAGATGAAATTTTAAAGAGGTTATTCTTGGACACACAGAGAGAGAGAGAGAGAGGCGAGAGATTATAGGTGGAACAGAACAAACATTTTATCTTGGACAGGTTCTACTGACCCAAACACACCCATTCCATTAATAGACACAGCACCTTCACAGTGGGATGTGCACTTTAGGCCATATTCCATCATCTCACACCTGCGTGCACATATAGCATACACGTGCACAACCACACACACCATTTCTGTCCAAATCCTGTCAAAAACGTGCATGTGCAGCTAGATCTCATTAATATTCATACATAACCTTCACATGTACAGTTTGGATGTACATACATATATATATACATACAGAGAGAATAATGGGAAAGAAAAAAGTGAGTGTTTTGAGTGATTATGTGCTTAGAATTCATGAAACCAGTGTTTGAAGGGTCAACCTAGATTGACCCTTTTAGACATTAATTATATCTAACACGCACAGACTCACACACTTGTTCTGTCTTTCTCTTTCTCTTTCCCTCTCTCTACTGAAAGTGCTCACCTTCCTGCTTATAACTGCACACAGACACACAACACGCAACACAAAGAGCAGCTGAAAGAGAGATGAACAGCTCCTCTCTTTTAGTCTTTCAAGTGCTTCAGTCTCTCTACCGGTATTGCTGGCCATCTTTCCTATCAAAACACAGAGGGAGAATACATTTAAAACTGCATAAACAATATGCTTTAAAAGCATTACTCACCAGCTACCTCTGCGGAACTTGCAGAGGGAGCAACTTAATCTGAATATTAACAAATACCTGGAGAATTTCCATTAAATCTTTCTCGACTTAAGCTGGATCAAATAAAACAGGTTGAAAACCAACCAGGACTTACATTAAACAAGGAGCTCAAGCAATAGCTTACAGTCTTTGTTGAGGGTTCTTGTGAATTTTAACCATAGTGCAACCTTCAAGAAACCCTATAACTCACCAACAACAGACAAGTGCAAGCAATATTCACACACTTTCCAGAAAATGAAAAAATCCAGACGTAAATGTGTCTGTGAATGTATATATGCAGTACATAAGTGTGAAAGAATCTACAAAAGGTTTCTGCATTCTCACAAAACATTAGAATGGACCCATTAAACGATTTCTGAGTCATTACAGAGAATACTTCATTAACTGACAGCGAATTCATTGATGTCCTGTTTTTCAAAGCAAGTGATTCTGAGTGATCTTAATGTAATGACTCTTTGCACGTGTGTGGAGATTCATTGAGTATGTTGAATTAGCTGACTCCTGAATTAGTCTTTGCATTAGAGAGCAGATTCATTTAGTGTGAGTTGTTTCTGAATGACTGTTGAGTGACTCTTGGCATTGGAGTGTGATGGTTTAAATGACTCCTGAATGACTTTGTGCATCAGTTGGCTGATGGAGTGGGCGGTGGGGCATAGCAGTGTGATTTCAGGGGCTAAATATATATTAAAACACACACACACACAAGCGCAATGTTTTTCTCTAATTTCATTGCACAAGATGGCTATGGTTATAAAATGGAATTATCTTAACTATATACTACACAAAACTGTTATATAGAAGTATATTATAGTAATATTGAAGTCAAATGAAGTACACTGTCTATTTTACAACTGTGTTATGGGCAATTGTTTTAAAAAGTAGTGTAATTTAATAAGATTTTAGAGCCAGAATTACATTTGCAACAGACAGACACACAGACAGATAATCAATTTCTCCTATTTTACATTTTCCACAGACGGACAGGCACATAGACAGATAGATAATAGTAATCTATCTATCTATCTATCTATCTATCTATCTATCTATCTATCTATCTATCTTCTACTCTCAGCTGAACTGATCTACTCTCACTCAGGACAATGAAAAACATTTGATGTGGGGAGAGGACAGAACATCCTTGAATTCTCCATCTGTGAACACTGTTGTGAATAGTGAGTTGTCTCTCACACTAATGTACATAGACACATGACTCTGGTCCTTGGGGATTGAAAAGGCCAGAGATCTGATTTTGCACTTAACACACTCGCATACACACAAACACACACACACACACACACACACACAGAGGGAGAATGTTCCTTGGGGTCGGCACAGATCAATGATTTGTCATTGATGTCATCCATCTCTTCTGTGACAGACAGAGAGCTGGAGACTGAAAGTATGAGTGATAGGCTGTCTGAATCCACACAGTGGTGTGGCTCAGTCGGGGGTTAAGGTTGGTTGTGACATATCAGAGTGAAAGACTCCATTTAGCTGACAGGCAGCATGTGCTTGATTTTTAGTGTCACCGAATGTGATGCCTCAAATTTGCCTCTCTAGAAAACAACCGACTGGCTAAAAAAAAATAAACAGATTTCTGACTAACAAAATAAACCCTACAGAAAAAACGTCATGTGTATTAATCCAAACCTTCACTGGCACTAACTGCGTCTCTGGGTCACTGTGAGAGTGCTGCTACAGGGAATAAGGTGTGACACCATAAAATAGATGTGAACAAATCAAATTTGGCAGTGTGAGCAGAAGCTTTTCAGCAACTGAGCGAGAGAATGGCTACTGTTGATGGAGATGCTGAAGATCACTCTGTAAAATAAAGAAGCAAAAAGAGGCAGAGATATGGGATATGCAACATCTCACCCATCCTTATTGTTATTGTCTGCCTTCCAAATGAATGATCTGCTAATTTAATTTCCTCCTATGCCCCTGGCTGCTTCTTTCTTACTTGGATTAGAGGCGAGTTCTTCTTAGTTCTGCATTGTCACCCAAATTAAGCAGTTCACATCGAAGAGATGCATTTGGAAGAGACAGAGAGCACATAACTAGTCAAACTGAATGAACATTTGGCGCACACACACGAAAGAAAGGATTTACTCAGAGACTTTCCACAAGCTAAATATTTTGTTTGGAGTAACCATTTGCACCTCTTTAAATATTTATATCCCATTTATAGTCTCTTTAGTGAATCAATCCCAGTGAGGAGAAAAATAGACCAAGATGCTCTATGCTTCAGTGACCTCTCCAACCACACTGCCGCCTTCACGCAAGCTGCTGTCTTTATTATTCTTTCTGTTCATCCTATTTTAAATTGTCTCATATTTCGTAACAGTGATGCCAGTTTTCCCCCATAAAACTGACTTGATTTCATTTTGGCTTAGCACTATTTTTTTACGATATCCAGCAAAGTATACCAAAAGATTAAAGGGTGATTCTTTCAAAACTGCATTTTTCTTTACATTAGTGCTGTTTTAGACTGAGTGTTTAAATGTATTTACTTTTGGGATCATTGGACTGAAAATTTTCCCGGAGCTTAGTGGCTTTAATGATCTGATTGCAAACAGAGAAGCGAAATTGGGTAAAAAAAAAAGATAAAAAAAGAAAAAAAAAATCATTTCTAAAAAAAGTTTTTTAGTAATTTTGCAATAATTATGTTGAACTATTTTAACGCGTTAAGGATTTTTGAATTCATCACGAGTTAGCATTGACAGTCATAATATCTATCTATCTATCTATACACTTTCACACACACTTTCTTGATTTCTCTTTGAATGGTAAGTGCTAGTGTTTGATGTGTTAGGATGGTGTAGGTCTTTAGTGCGCAATTAATCTCAGTTAAATGTTATACTATAATATTATGTTATAAAATATATTTTCTGTTCATATTTTATATCATGGAATTCGGCGTCATACAGACTGGAGACTAGCTACAGATTTGTAGTGAGTTTGAAACCTTTAATATTAATGGGTAAAATGTTCATTTAAAGTTGTAAGTAATCTTGAGCCAGCTTTGAAGTTTATCTTTGAAGAAATCTGGGTGAACACTTCGAACAAGTCCAAAAAAAGAAAAGCCATGAATTCCAAGAGTAATGATAATGGACAGGTGCCTTAGACAGTCACAAAATCGTTGAAGCCAGAAAACCTACTAGCAGAAATGTAAAAGAACAACAATTGAAATGGAAAAACAGGCAATGAAAAACCCAAAAGTAAAGAAATGTACCTTTTGGATTAATATGTTTCATTTTATTCCTTTTTCCTTCAGTCATGTTCCTTCTTTGTGCTTTTTGATGGGTCAATCCACCTGCAATCCACGATTTTTGCATCATCCAAGATATCAGCTTCCTAAACAAACTCATCAGTCTTAAAACAAATGTCTACGATGCAAGCCATCCATCACTGTATACTAATTTTCTCTTGTCAGGCTTTGTATAAGCATTGTTTGGCCCAGAAGCGGTAGAACACAAAGGATCTTGGATTTGCATTTCCATTTTGTTACACCAACTGGTAAGCTCATCCCTGGTTTAGGGTAAAAATCATGCAGTACATTCCAGTAATTAGCCTACACCCTTTTCCTTTCCATAAAAATTTTTGCTTCCTTTTGCCATTTTCAAAATTCCTAATGCACATGACTTCATCCATTTTTAATGATATTCACCTGGGATTTCATTAAAAAATACCACTCTTTAGCCTAGGAACAGTCAAGATTTTAAGTCCTCTGAAAATATAATCTTCTTAGGGTCTCATTACCTTAACTCTCTAAAATCTCTGTGATAATGGTACTCCATTCATTCTCCTACAAAACAGGGGACAAGGGAACAAGTACCTGAACACAGAACAATTTTATTAGTGTTCTCCCCACAAAAAAATAAATAAATAAAAATTCACTCTACCTGAACTAGCCCTTTGTTAACGTGCATCCAGGAAAACAGCCCAGTGAGATATAAGAGTTCAAATCATGTCCAAGATGCATTTCATTACACATCTGAACAGTGGGTCATTCATCAGTTTGACAGGTCTAATCCCTTTTGGTCACATAACAGAAATAATTGTGGTTTGATGGCCACTGAGAAGGGACCACCAGAAATGGAATTCCAAAAACAAGATTTATTGCTGCCACATGATGAGAAATCACACTGGAGTCTATGTGTAAAATGTGGGAGTATATTTCCAGTGTCAAGGTGTGTTTTTTCCCTAAAATGATCGCTTGAAAGACAGTCAGCAATGTTTAGCACATTCTGTCCACATTTACTGAAACAGTGTCTGTGTGCTATTCACACAAACGCACTCATCTGCAATCAATATGCCCTCCCGTGTCAAGCCATGAAGCAAAGTAATGAGAAAACAGGATGACTACAGGTTTTAACAGAGAAATTTCAACACCAACACATGAAGACAGATGGCTATGGACTTCAGTGTAGTAGAGAAAACTTTAAGTGGACTTGTTCACAAAGGACCCATTAACAAGTCTAGAAGATATTCCCAACACACTTAAAGGCCATCTACAGGACCTACTGTAATGTGCATACGGAATCTATTTCAGTGGATTTCATTTTTTCTGTGGATTTTAGCACTATGTAGCTAAGCACAGATGCAGATTATACAACAAAAAGTTAAATTTTAAAGACATTTTCCAGGTTCAGGAAAAGTTAGACTAAAAAAACTGTTTATTTACATCATGTCATTCCAAACCTGTGTGCAGGAAGCACACATGCACACACAAAAAGATTTTATAATAATAATTTGTATGGACTGTATTGTAAGAACAACACAAAACAAACAAAAAAATCTTCTGAGTTCCAAGACTGAAGATTGTCCTTCATACAGACTTAGAACAACATGAGGGTAGTAAATAATATAGAGTAAATAATGACAAAAAATTGGCTGAATTATACTTTCAAGCTCCACAGAGTTGATTACCACAAACATAATTTCCCTCCATTCCCCCGATTTGTAAATGGGAAAATATTCAGCATTTCACAACTAGAACCGCAAGACAAACATAATGCATGTTAACATAATTTAGTGCCATGATAATGAAACCCCATGAATCCCAAAGTGACTGTAAACAGCTTTTCAGCTCAAATAATGCACAGGATTTAACAGAAGATTTCATGCAAGTACTTTCATAAAATTACAAGGTTTACATTTCTGCTTTTAAATCCTCCAAAAATGTACTTCCATTGAAATTGCCTTACCATAACCTTGATTTTTGGCTTTTACGAACTTATGGCAATCAACATTGTGCCACAAATGCTGTCAATTGAGTTCCACTTATACTGAACATGGAATATTCCTTGTTGCATAACACTGGAAAAGAACATGCCTGCCACCATAAGGTTCCTCAAAGACACAATGCTTACTGGCCTCATGAGCAACAGCAAAGAAGCTGCCTATAGGCGGTCTGTCAAACGCTGTTGGAACTGGAGCCGTTACAATGACCTTTTAACACCATCTTCACTTTAACACAACATCAAGTTGATAGGACCCATAATTTCACAGTGCCTCAAGTGGGAGGCAATCACTGACTCTACAGTAAAAGAAAACATGACCCAGAGGATTGACTTTCTGAGACAATTAAAGAAATTCAATCTTCTACACACCGTACTGTGACCACAGAGGCCATCCTTACCTCATCTATAACTGTCTGAAACAGACAATCACATCAGTTCGGCAAAGAGCATAACTGGCTTCAAAATCACTTTTTATAGATTGATCATTTGCCATATATACAACGTATCTGCTCAATGTATCACGTTACTGTTTACATTCAGCTGACAATACTTCACATGCAATTACAGAGTCTACAATGCATGAGTTGTATAGGGTTTTACATTAACAGATGAAAATCAATAATGCATTTCAAATTACTAGGCAGTTTGGGGGGTTATGATTCATAAATGATGACCTATCATGCCATCGCTATCAGAGTTTCTCAAATAAGAGGAGCATCCATCATCAACAATTAGCATCAGCACTTGTTTATTGAATAAACATTTGCCCATATATTAGATTCAATGTTATGGTCTGTTTATTTTATTTTTAACATTGTTTTTTTTCCTGCACCAAAAAAGTTTTTGGGACACGACCGATCAGTTGAGATGTTTACTTGTTCTGTTTACTTATTTTCAAGCCACTCAAATTGTAAGTACAAACTTGACAAATAAATTTGTGGTCCATATTACTGTATTGTATGACACCCTCTGTCCCACAGACTCTGACACAAAAACCTACTGCAGAGGAACATGCCATCTGAAGCATCCCATTAATCCGCAGTTTTCTCTTACTTTTTCCGCTTCTTAGTTCTTATCTCTGTAGTTACGGGTATATAAGCTCAGTGATGCTTGTCTGCAAGCTGACAAGCAAATGACACACCGTCAGAGAACTTTACGTCCCATACCCCTCAGCGGGGCTGCTAGGCGAGGTGCAACTGTTGACTGACATCACAGAGTCAGCGAGGTGTGTGTGCGTTCATGTGTGCCAACCTAAAGCCATTTTCCTGGTTGCATTTGCACTGCCAGTAGGAACGCTTAAGTGACATAAGCCAGTCTACAGCAATGTCCGTTTATCACTGTTTTCCATGTTCGTAGAGCTAGTGTAAACCGTGTGTTTCAAAATGCCGGGTGCCAGTGTTTCGTATGGCATGCGTTCAGTCATTCAACATACACTTACGTCACTGGAAACTCCTATTATTCTGAGTTAGACCCTACTCTAAAGTAGGAGCTAATTTAGTCCCCTCAAAAGGCATTCCTATGGCTAAAATCATTACCAGTTCCTGTGGTGTGAACACTCCAAAAAAGCAGGTACATCCTGGAATAGTTATGGGACTCTCAAAATGGTCCTCCGGTGCGAAAGCTCCTCAAGCCAGCAAGGTGCCTGTTTCTCCAGTGGCATCATGCCAGAAAATGCGTATTTGTGCATGAGAGGGAGATTTCTCTGTAGGTGCATTGTTTGTTGCACAATATGCTGTAAAACAGTTTTCTTCCAAGCTGTTATACAGCAATCCCAAAGATTCAGAGTCTCCCTGAGACTGTGGTGCAGAGGTCTTTCTTCCTCACTCTGCTCTGTCATCCATAAGACCCCAGATAAAAAGATCACAAAGCAAAGAGGATTATAAGAATAGAGGG
This sequence comes from Labeobarbus marequensis, assembly GCA_034780575.1. Taxonomy (NCBI): domain Eukaryota; kingdom Metazoa; phylum Chordata; class Actinopteri; order Cypriniformes; family Cyprinidae; genus Labeobarbus; species Labeobarbus marequensis. The sequence goes on along the minus strand of JAUZSZ010000095.1, from coordinate 11,074,698 downwards.
CAGCCTCATGGTTTGGATCAATTGTAAATATGTGTGTGTATATATATTCTGGCCAAGATTTGTGAGGCTTTCCTCTCACATTATCATAAACTCCCACTGCATGAAATACACATTCACAAACAGCCTGTGAGACAAACGATATCCTTTCACAACCTAGAGGTCTTCATGGGTCCACTTGGATCCAAATATCCAAATTCTGTCCTGAGACCAGAGCGGGTTTGGTTCCAAAACCTTGATAAGTGCCTTGGACACAGGTCAGGTCTGAGATTAATATGGGTCTTGGTTAACTTTTAATAAATGTGCTTAATGGCCCCAAGAAGGTATTTTTTAAAATATGTGTCAGATTTCCATTATTTGATTCAGGCGTGTAAGAACATACAATTGTTTAAAACAAAAACATTTAAATAAATCTGACAATATTTCTTATCCCCCTACTTCTCTGTTCTGTGTCAGTCTGTGCGCCTGTGTGTAAATGAGCAAACTCTCCAGGATACTGTTGTGCACTGCAGTGGTAGGGGCTCCACATAAAATATGCTATGTAATACCCAAGCCATTTGAGAGTGCAGGGATATGTTTATTAATATTAACATAAATATAAATTTTCTTCTCATTTGAGGTATTAGCGATTTATCTATTTGGAATTGCTTGCACAAGCAGAAAAA
>JAUZSZ010000095.1:10934611-10946362 GCA_034780575.1 Labeobarbus marequensis | reverse complement strand
GTCCCCAACTGAGCAAGCCAGAGGCGACAGCGGCAAGGAACCAAAACTCCCTCTGTGACAGAATGGAGAAAAAAAAAACCTTGGGAGAAACCAGGCTCAGTTGGAGGGCCAGTTCTCCTCTGGCCAGGATATTATTGTTTATTTATTGTTTACTTATTGTTTTGATTAAAATTTTAAATGCATAAATGTATTATATTTCTATTTTTATATTGTTGCAATTTCTAACAATAATAGTATTATGTATTACAACACAAGATTATTGAGATCCACTCTAGCAAAAAGATTATGTTTAATGTTAGCCCGTTTAGATTTGATATCCCTTTTCACTTAAGTGTTTAAATCACTGATCTATATTATTATTATTATTATTAATCATTATATATAGATCAGTGGTTTAAACTTTGATTCATAAGAATGTATGTATTACTTTTATAGTTTCAAAGTTTTAGATAAAGCATTGAAAGCTGAACAAAGATAAATGTGAAATAGGCCTATGCGCATTCTTATTTCTTACGCGTTTGCTTCCCAGAAAGATTATATAGATCACGTTAAAAGGTTGTTATTTTGCTATATGATGACGAAACTGACATGCAATTGATTTCTCATCATCCGCTTCCCTCCCCCGCGGTTATACAGTTTTGTCAGGACGCTTTTGGGGAGTGACTGATAAGACATTGTAAATGATGACCATAAACGTGTTCTCAGTCAGGTTTCCTCGGTCATTAATGTCATGTCACTAGACAAAGACTGGCGAGTGCTTTAAGATTTAACATTCAACTACGCAACAATTAAGGGGTTTTTCTTTTTCATCAAAACGAGAATAAAGCGTGTCTGGCATCTCCAGGTCAAATAAAGGACGAATAATAGTTTTGAAATATAACATTAAACCAATAGCGAAAGTATAGAAGTCAGTTGCGCAACTCAGGGGTTTTTAGGAGTCACATGTCCCGAGCTGGAAGGGGTGGATTTCAGTGCTTCATAGTATAGCGATCATAGCGATCTCCGCCTCAGAGGAGCAGTCAGTTAGTTGCTGATCGTTGCAAACAGCTTCTGAAGGTAAGCTACTGTTTGGTTTTGTTAAACTGGTACGACACTTATTTAGTACGTGTATTTATACTTTAGTGTAAAGTCTTTCGCTATGTATCTGTGCATTCTCACTTTAATTCAGAATAATACGTTTTGCTGCAACTTACATATCTTTTCAGTGTACTAACACTTAACGAGTTGTTTCTTATCGTTTTTCCTTAGGTTTATCTGTAAACAAGTTAATTCAACCCCACAGAAGTTGCGTCCCTATTTCACAGAATGACTGACAATAGCAAACTCGAGACTGAAGAACTGCTTACTTGTCTTCATATCCATCTCTTCAACCCTAACCAAGCCAGCCGTCCACTCTTCCACAACCTGCCCCTAAATCAGCCATACAAAATGGACGCTGAAGATCCACTAAGGCTTGGCCGTGATGGGCAGACATGCATCTTCACCCTAAACGACACCTCTGTCTCTAGAAAACAGCTCTCCATACAGGCGTTTAAGAAAGCTGGCAGCCCGTTATTGAGCTTCATGATCCAGAACATGAGCCAGAAGGTCAAGCTCATGGTCGGTGGGTCTGACCTGAGATACCTCGAAAGAGCTGAGCTTGATGATAAGGTGCTCTGCCGATTTGGAAGATATGAACTGCTGATTTGGCAGGAACCAGGAGATTCCGAGAATAAATTTGAGGTCCTGTTTGAAACATGCAATGCACCTCCTTCACAGGAATTGGGCATAGATGTGCCATGTAAACCACCTGTTATGGATACCGGCATGCCATGGAGAAACTTTGAGAATGGAGCACCTGCAAGCCAAGAGCCACTGGAGTCAGATGAGACAGCTGTTTTAGTGTAGATACTTTTTGGACATTGCTCTGCAAGGCAGCAGACATTCACAGACTATTAAGAATCTGCATTTAGTTATTATTATTAATACTGTGTGTTATGAAATCACTCAGCACATCTTGTAACAGAATGAGATCTAAAACTATGCTGCAAGTGAGCTTACAAACATTGTTATGATTTTTTCTGGAATGCCACTGAACCGGTTTTGTTTCCTATACTGTGTCTTTGTGTTACTCTTCTTGTACAGATATTTTATTACATATTTGAATTTTACTGCAATTATTGTCACACATTTGCTCAAAAGGTGCTTTGTGTTTTCTCTTCATTATTGTATGTGTTCATTGCATAAGTGCTTTTGGCCAGTGTTTTTATATATAATATTTTTTATTGCACTGTATTGTTTTGTATTGACTGTTACTTGATAAAATGTGAATCATACGCTTTTGAAAAATGTGAAATTACTATGACTGAGGGGTTATTCATATACTTTCATGATATGCAATATAATTAAATAAACTTTTTTTTTAAATTTTTTTTTTTTACATATTTACTGTCCAGATTGGTTTTTCACAGGTAAACATTATTTGAAAATGTTTGTTTTCAAGTTATGCTGTACAAAAAACAAAATACATGGTCTGTTTAATACAACATAATATTTTCCAGATAATATTTTAATAATGAATAATTTGCTTCAGTACAATGACTATATAAAAGTTAAGAAACAATGTGTTTTCTTTCTGTGATGGACTGGCCATCTGTCTAGGGCAGTGGTCTCAAACTCAATTCCTGAAGGGCCACAGGTTGGAGTTTAACTCCAACCAGCTGAAAATCACACCCGCTTGGACGCTTCTAGTCATCCTGAAGACCTTGATTAGCTGAATCAGGTGTGTTTGATTAGCGATGGAGCTAATCTGCAGAGCTGTTGCCCTCTAGGAATTGAGTTTGAGACCAATCGTCTGGGGTGTTTTCCTCATCTGCAACCCGAGACACTGGGTCAGGCCGGATGGATGAAGGTGTTCAAACACTTCACATTTTCCTCACACATTATAAATGAGCGTCTATATAGCTGCATTTGTATTTTAGAAAAGGGGTATTTAAAAAATGTGCTCATCCTTGGCATCAAAAGTTTTGAAACCCCGTTTTAACCTTTTTATATTTAAGAAATATGAATGAGTAAACATGAGCTGTTTAAATAAGGACTATACTGTATATTTCTTATAGTGTTTGTGTCATTTACAATACATATGGGTCTGAAAAGTGGATATTTGTTTGTAATCTCAACTGTTTCAAACATTTGTTTTTTCTGCTGGAAGATCATGATTAGTTACTGATCTCCAGGAAGCAGTTGTAAATGTCTCATTTGGCAAACAGGGAATAATGTCAAGCAGGACTATTATCACCATGGACATTTAATTTCTTTGCTTAAGAAAGGTTCAGGAAGGTGACCTTGGAACTTAAAATCACCGGAAGATCACCATCCTTTTGTACTTTTAACTGTTAACTCACCTCCGGTCCTTGTTCTTACAAACAACAGGAGCACTGATAAGCATCAGTTATGACAGATAGCAAATAGTTTACAGTAAATGATGTCAGTGAGGAAGAGACAAGATCGAAACTCTGATGTAACTCTCACCAGGAGCGGCAGTATTAACCTTTTTGATACATATCTTTATGTATTATTAAAAAATATGATATTAACTTCAGCCAAAGCTTGTTAAGCAAAAGTTCCTCCGACATTATATGACTCTGTATTTCAATAGTGATTATTTTAATGGATTTACAATGTAAAAATCATAAAGTATTAATATTGTACTGTCCTTGTGATGTTTAAAATGCTGCACTAAGACTGACTGACTTCCTAGAACAACATTGATTGACACGGATGTCTCAGCATCATCACAATTGTTGTTTGCATAGTTGCATGTACATACTGGTTGGATTTGCTGACTTTTGATGACCTCTAGTTACTGGGAGGTTTGGTGAGAGCTTGTGGAGATTCTCCTACAGACACATGTAGTACAACAGGTCATCATGAGTCATTGTGGTTCAAATCTTTCAAAGAACAAATACTAAAGGAATAAAATGTGATGAGATGCGGAACTATGTGGAATTGCACAATGTGGAATTGACAGGAAGTCAGAGAGCTATCTGAAAGAACACATTTTTCAGTCATCAGTAAACAGTGATGTGAGAAGATTTTTGGACATTCACAGTTTTAAACTGCTGAGAAATGTTTAAAATTATAGACCAGTGAACTCAAATGAAATGCACTAGATGCATGTTGCATGTTAAATGTATTCAATAAACTATTGCACTTTGAAAATAGTGAACTATATTAACATGGAGGATTCAAAATCAACTGGATGCAAAATGTGGGGCACAAAGCAAAGGGGATGAAGAGAAGTGCTCTTCAAAATCAAAAGTCAAACTAGAAAGCATGTATTTTAGCCTGCCATTCTATGTCTGCTTTGGATTTCAGGAGAGTTTGACTATTACAGCATCACATTCATGAAAATGGGGAAGAAGAGAAGAAGAATGAGGGATGCATTTTGTTAAAATGCGTGATTTCTGAGTATTTTCTTTCATCTCTGCCTCAGCATCTGAAGAAGTAAATTCAGTTGAGAAAATGCTTTTGGTGTTTTAACAATTATTGAATATTAAATACAGGAATTTGAAGTGTGACGTTTCAACTTGAAACTCACAATGACTGGCTGTGTTTCAAAAGTCAATAAAGCTAAGCCAACTGAACAAATATAAGATATTTGCAGACATGGCATAAGCTTCTTTTGATAAGCCCAGTAGAAAAAAAAGTAGGTGCATAAAAATAAAGCAGCAGTAGAAATATTATTGAACAATATTTGACTTTAATCTACATGTTTCATGACAAGACATGATCAAATAAAATGCAAACAGAAAAACTCTTCTGTGTAGGCCTACTGGAACATTTACACCCGGTTTCACAGACAAGGCTTAAGCCTAGTCCTAGACTAAAATGAAAGTCTGAGCTGTTTCAAATGAAAGAAACTTGCACTGACTGATCTTAAAATTTATCAGGGCCCTTGTTTTGTCTCAAGGTGCACACTAGTAATGTTTTTTCTAAGGCACATTTATAAAAAATTACTTAAATGTCCTATTTGAACTATGACCTAATCCTGGTTTAGGCTAAGCCCTGTCTATGAAACCGGGCCTTAGTCCTGGAACATTTACACTTGAATAGCTTGAATAGTTTTAGTTGTAACACTGACGTGCAGCTAAAATTCTTTCTGCTGGGACAAATTTTTTGGATTTCTGAGGCTGGCAGGTTTTGTTTGGTTTTGGTTTCTTTGAATGGTTTCTGACATTTGCCGTATATAGCCTTAGTTCAAAATAGTGCACCATTCTGACACTTCAGCCCTCTTGCCATTTGACATCAGGCACACAGCAGGCCACCAATCAGCAGTCATTTTCTGCTCAGAGAGCAGAAGCTCATTCTGTAAATAAAATAGCTTTTAAAAGCCTCCACAGGCAGTCACATCTCAATCGGCTCATATTCAGTAAATTATTAGAACAAAAGCACTCTCTTAAATTTCTAGTGTACTGTCAAATGAATGAAACGGATAATTGCATATTTTAGCCACTCGCAACATAATACTGCTCAAGGTCCAAAGCTCAGGTCCATTTTAAGCAATGTTTCCATGAAAGCCCTCCTAGAACTTCCTTTCAGATACAAATACTTGATAGAAAAATGTTTGTCAGTTAAGAGTTAGTACCATCCACTCATCTGTATTTATGGTTACGAGCTAAATTGTGTTTGCATGTATACATTTCAAAGGATGGAATTTGGACACTGACATGATAACAAAATTACCATAAAATTACCAAAACTAAATGTCTACAATGGCATTATAACATTAGATCACAAATAGGTATGCAAATAGTAAATTGCTCCCTATCTCTTACACACAAACACACCATTTTCTAATCATCATGTTTATGCCCTTTAGACACATCTCTGCAGCTAGCAGCAAATCCACAAATACAATTCAATTGAAATACAAATACCCTAAGTATTTCTTTTCTTAGTAACATGCTTTGGTTTTTGTAAATCTGTGCTCTGTCATTATTATCATTCATATATGAAAAAATGCATTAAATAATTTTCAAAATCCATGAGTTATGTTCAAAACCATGATTTGTAAGGGTCTTAACAATCAAAAAAAAAAAAAAAAATCACCTTTTTAGTTAATGCCACAATTTCTACCCAGCTTCACCAAGACCTTCAAATCTGTTTTATCTTCTTCTTACTGAATATATATTTGTTTCAGATTATCCAGAGCAGAGGTCTCAAACTCAATTCCTGGAGGGCCACAGCTCTGCAGAGTTTAGCTCCAACCAGCGCCAAATCACACCTGCTTGGAAGTTTCTATTGATCCTGAAGAGCTTGATCAGGTGTGTTTGATTAGGGTTGGAGCTAAACTGTGCAGAGCTGGGGCCCTCCAGTAATTGAGTTTGAGACCATTGATCCAGAGCGTCAATCTTTTACCCGGGTTTCAATCTAAAACGTTTCGCCCAACGTGGGGCTCGAACCCACGACCCTGAGATTAAGAGTCTCATGCTCTACCGACTGAGCTAGCCGGGCTACATGTTAGCAGGTTATTTTGACACAAATAACACAAGTTAGCAAATGACACAAGTCAAGTGTTTCAGACGCAGACTGAAATAGTTACGTTTTTCTTTTACAGAAAAAAACCTTAATGCATTACTATATAACTATTCTGTGACGAAAATGCTGAGATCAATGTGAAATTCACAGCGGGAAAAGACTAACGTGCAGAGTATTTAGATACACCTGGAGCAGGATCGTCTGTTGCGCTCTCCATTGTGAGAATGGACGAGAGCCAATCGCCGAGCGGGCTCTCCAATGTGTGAACGGACGAGAGCCAATCGCCGAGCGGGCTCTCCAATGTGTGAATGGACGAGAGCCAATCGCCGAGCGGGCTCTCCATTGTGTGAACGGACGAGAGCCAATCGCCGAGCGGGCTCTCCATTGTGAGAATGGACGAGAGCCAATCGCATTGCCGAACGAGAATGGACGCAGCCACTCAGCTTGCTTCATTCGGAGTCAGAAAAAAACTTAGCCCAGCAGAATAACGGATAATTGAGCAAAGTAAGTAATAAATGTTGTTTTTCCTCTCTGTTTTCTGTGTTCTGAACTGGTAATTTGTTACGTTTTCGGCCGTCATTCATCCGTGTTTTGCATTTATAAAGTACGACTTGATAGCGATTTATAAACGACTTGCCCATAGTTAAACACCATTTGCCTTTAATCTTACTTATTAAACTCCTTTTAGTAGTTTTGAAGCTCGGTTTGAATGGGAAAAAAGTGTTACAGCTGTAGGTGTAGTCATTCCTTATGAAAATCACCATGGTTTTACTATAGTCAAGTGTAGTTATGTTACCCATGTTGTGTTGTTTACGGCAGATCCATTACATTACAACTGTATAAACACAGTCTATCTACAAATAAAAATCTGAATGAAAACAACAACAACGCAATGCTTGTAAATATAACCATTTACCGTGATTTTACTATAGTGAATATGTAGTAACCATGTTTTGTTTTCATGACTTACAATCTCATATATAAAACACCAATTTCCTGTAATTTCTCATATTAAACACCATTTAGTCTTTTTGAAGTTTACTTTGGATGAAAAACAATGTAAAGTTGTAGACATACTCATTTCTTATGAAAATATTATGTGATTTTGCTATAGTGCAAATGTATAGTGCAAATGTTCGCAGATTGATTACTATTTGCATAAACACAAATACAAGTGCTACAAATAATAATTTGAATGAAAAAGCAATGTAGTAGTTGTAAATATAGACATCACTTATATCAAAAATAACCATGGTTTTACTATACAGAAGTGTAGTTACTGTGTTCTTTTTTTCAGATTGATTAACATGTTTAATGCATTTCATATTTGGGGGAGGGTAACACTTTATTTTACATTGTCGTTATTATATGCTATATGTAGTTACTATAGAAATAACAGTATATTATGCATAATTGGATGCAACTAACCATAAACCAAAGCAAACACTAATCTCACACCTACAGTAAGTGCATGTAGTAATTTAATATTCAAATACCAATAAGTATAATTGAAGTGTAACACCTACAAATAAAGTGTAACCTTGTTTTGCTTTATTTGTAGTAGAAATAATGTTTAATTGTTGTAATGGGTGCCATTATTTAGTTACCTTGAATATATATAATTGTATCATTATAAACAAATTAAAAACATCTGTGTAGTTGTCCAGTACTTGCAAAAATGCACATTATTTACTATTATTTCCATATTATGTTCAGATGAGCACCAAACCAAAGAGCCACAAGGCCATGGGTGATGGCGAGTGGATGGCCAGGTTGAGGGCTTTTGCCAGCTCTGGGGCTTGGCCTTCTGGGGGAGGCAATAGACCAGCACCACGGCAGCGGAAGTGGTACGACCTCTACCAGAAGGTAAAGTTACCTGAATCTCATTATATAATATGTAGTATGCACGTCACCTGACAATGGTGCAGACCATTTCAGTTAACAGTAAAATTCTTATTTTTCAGATTGAGAAATGCCCCCTGCAGACTCATGGACAGACCACCCTCTTTGGTGGGTCCACAGTTTGCAGTTGTGGATTCCACACCACCAAGGTGATCTATTTAAAAATAACATAATATTGCATCACATATCTGTTAATCTACGATTGCATCACATATCAGAATGCTGTTGTGCTGTTTCACTACATCTTATGCTCCTCTGCTGTTGTTTTCACAGCCTGCCACTGTTACTTCACCAGAGGCCACTGCTGCACCTCCACAGTCTGAGGCTTCAGACTCGGCTCCTGCCCCACGGTCATTCCTGAGGCCCCCTCCTCCTTTATCAATGGTGAATATTGTAATTAATGTGTACTTAGAATCATTTTGAATTTGTTTGACATGATCTACAGCCCACCAAGGTCAGAATGATTCTAGCATACTCCTGCAGACTGATCAGACAAGCCATTCACATTTTTATATACACACACACACACACACACACACACACACAAAGAACATTATAGACTCCAAGAAGTAAAAGACAAAAAAGGAAAATATAATGTATGTAACTTCCATCTAGTTGCATCATACTATTAACTTGTTTAACTTGTTTCTCTTTTTAGTTCACTAAATCACGGTTTGGTGGGTCACAGTTGACTTCACTAAAACCGAATTTAGTAGAACGGAGGATCCCCAGCCCTTCTCCATCTTCTGTGAGGACTCCAAGCACTTCTCCTCCCAGCCCCTCGCCTTCTCCATCCTCTGTGAGGACTCCAAGCCATTCTCCTCCCAGCCCCTCGCCTTCTCCATCCTCTGTGATGACACCAACTATGGCCTCTGTGAAGACCCCCAGCCCTTCTCCATCCTCTGTGAGGACCCCCAGCCCATCCCCATCCTCTGGGAGGACTCCATTTATGGCCTCTGTGAGGCCGCCCAGTCCTTCTCCATCCTCTGTGAGGACATCAACTATGGCCTCTGGGAGGACCCCCAGCCCATCCCCATCCTCATTGCAGACCCACATTCCTGCTCCATTCTCTGTGAGTATATTAGCACCAATTTATTGGAGAGACTGTGGTGTATATTAGTGCAGCCTTTATTTACGCAAAAATCAACTTGTCTTCCAAACAGGAGGAGCCTGGAAGAGTCCAGCCAGCCCCTGCCGAGGCCTCAGCTTCATTCTGGCTGCCAGGTGAATTAGGCAAGACCATCCCTGTGCAAGACCAGGGGTGGATTGCCAACACCTTATTTCACTCTGGCAAGCTGCGGCCAGATTTGAAGCTGTGGTATGAGCCTCCCGTCCCGGCCCTCATTTACCACCAGACACCAACACCTGACCGGTTCTTTACCCATCGGCTGATGGTGTGGATGCCCTACCACCTGTGGAAGGTGAGGGTTTTCTGTCCAGCTTGTGGCAAGAACCTGACGGGCTATGGTGTCCACAAGAGGGCCAGGAAGGTCCTGGACATCGACAGGTACTACCTGATGGTAACAGAGACACTCAGGTGCACTGTGTGTTCTCTGAACTATCTGTCAACAAGCCAGACTGTCCGGGACCAGCTTGACCTGCCGCACCAGAAAATGTTCCTGACCCGCAAGTGAGTAAAGTAGTCTAAAGATGGTTATTGTGAAGACTTAAACCACTGAAATGACCCCGCTAATGAACATGTAAATAATTACAGCAACAATATGCTTTTCAGGTATGCCTGTGACATTCGTGTCATTAGGCTGCTTCGGGACCGGACACTGGGCAACAGTCCTGCTCGATTGGTGCGTCAGTTGAAAGAGAACCATGGGGAGGAATGGCTGAATCGGTTGGCACACTATCTTGGGGAGTGTGCTGACTTTGTTGATCGACCCAGCCTCAATACGGTGGTCTGCCAGGAGCCTCCAGAGCCAATCGACATCCCCACCAGTCGTTGGCTGCTGTCAGTATACGGCAGGGATATCCTCTCCAGAATTGGACATATAAAGGCCAGCATCACATCCATCTTTGGCAACATCTTAAAGATGGATTCCACAAAAAAGGTAAAAAATTATTTGACTCTGTTACGTTCTGTAATGTTCATAAATACCGTCAGATAGACATTAATATTATTGTCATTGCAAACGTTACATGACAAATGTTTACAAATATTACATTTGTAAATTACAGATCACAAAGAAGCTGGCTGGCCATGGACGGGGGACAGCACTCTGGGTAACCTCCATTGGAAATGAAGTTGGCCAGATATTGACCAGTGTGCTGTCAGTGCAAGAGGGGCCGGGACTGGACAGGATGGTGGCCGGTGTAATGGAGCGGTACCGCAAGGCTGCCATTCCACCCCCAGTACTGCTTTATGTGGACTGTGGCTGCTGCGTGACTGAGGGAGCAACAAGCAAGCTGCAGACCAGGTTCGGGGAGTGGCCAGACCTTCACATAAGACTGGACATCTGGCACTTTATGAGGAGGATGGCCGTGGGCTGCACCACCGATGCCCATCCCCTCTATCCCACTTTCATGGGATGCTTGTCTGTCTGCATCTTTGAGTGGGATGCTGGAGACCTCTGCCTGTTGCGGCAGGCAAAGAGGAAACAGCTGATGCAGGAGGGTGTGCCAGCTCTTAATGACATCCTGGTGGACAGGAGCGTCAGTAAAAAGGAGCTGAGCCTTTACTGCCGCAGGAGGACACGAGGTGAGGAGGCCACCATACGCCTCATAGAGAGGCTGCTGCAGGAGCTGAGAGGGGCAAATGGGAGGGACCTTATGGGTGTGCCTCTGCTTGATGAGGTGCGCATGGAGCACATCTGGCGTGTGCAGAAACGCCACGTCAGGTGTATCCAGGACGTGCCGGGTGTGCCTCTCTACACTGAGGTAGGCACCACCACGAAGGCAGGAGTCACCCTGACCAAGTACTGCTGTGCCAGAGGGTCCACATCCCTGGAGTCTTTCCACTGCCACCTAAACAGGTTCATTCCAGGTTGGTGTCTCACACGTATGATGTTTTAAATAATTTCAAATTATGTTATTCAGATTGAAAGGCTTGTAATTTTTCTTGATATAATTTTTTCTTCTTCTTCTAGGAACCAGTGCAAATGCACTGAACTTTCAGCTGTACCTGCTGGAAGGCTTGAATAGGTGGAATCAGGACCGGCTGGCTGCATCAGTGACCAGCAAGCCAGCGTCCCTTCTCACCTACTCCGGGGATATGGCCCACTGCGTCAACACCAACAGCCTGAAGGTGTTTGGTCGGCCTTTTGTGCCAACTTTCAGGCCACCAGGCAGATACACTGGTATGTCATCCCCTTATCTGGTTAC
>JAUZSZ010000095.1:10879381-10889532 GCA_034780575.1 Labeobarbus marequensis | reverse complement strand
AATCATGTGACTGAAGTCTGGACTAATGATGCAGAAAATTCAGCTTAGCATCACAGGAATAAACTACATTTTACAATATATTGACATAGAAAAGAGTTATTTCAAATTGTAATAATATTTCATAATTTTACTGTTTTTACTATGTTTTTTTAATAAAATAAGCATAAGAAACTCCTTTTAAAAACTATAGTGTAGATGACATTAACGATTCCCCGAATCATGACATCTTGAGGTGTGCTACTGATTTTCTAATTGAACAGACGTATAATTTGCCTTGCGTTACATAAAATGGAATTATTAATAAAATCTCTCAATATGACTTTTTTCTTCAGGCTGGATTTGGGAAAGCATGTCTCGAAGCACTGTATTCCCATTTGTATCTCCTCAGAATGCAATGACTTCATAAGCCTCATGTAATGGAAAAGCTAGAGCATGACTAAATACAGGCCACGCGTTTCACAGCCGTTTTTATGTGCATGAAGGTGAGCCGAAACTGTTTAGTCTTTGATGTGAGTCAGTGTAACCTGGGCTCTTTCTGCAGGTTGACTGGGCACAGCAGCAGGTGGTGAAGACACGAGTCAAACGTAATGCCAGGAGCGACCCAAGCTACATCCACTTCAACGATCCCAAATGGTCCAACATGTGGTACATTGTTAGTAGATATTTCACACATTCAGTCCTATACTTCATATCTGTGCTGTCTTTACTTTTGACCCTTTTTTTCTAATGAAGTTATTTGGCAAATTAATTGTTGCCATTTCCAGTGACTTCTAGAGAAAAGGGCCAGTGATTTGTGCTTCATTAACCTAGCTCGTTTGTGAAGCTCCTGTTGTTTTATTTGTTTTATAGCAGGGCTGTTTCCGCTGGCCTTGCCTCATAAAAACCGAACTGTGTGAAAGCAGTGTATGTGCACCAGTTTGTTTCCCTAACAAGCTTGATGCTATTGAATCATAAATTAATTTATGTTGTAGGTTCCGTGATGTTTGGAGGAAATTAACGGACAATAATGCTAACGCTGGCATCCATCAGGCCAAATTACAGTCATAAGCATCATTTTACATAGTTGTTCAAGAATCAAGAATTCCTTCAACAAGCCACTGTTATTCCAGAATATAAGCTCTGTGACCAAACACAGTTTATGATTCTTTAAATTTAGTTCGTCAAGAGCATTTTCATGAATGAATTTTGAAGCCTAAACACAACTGTCTGAAGTAAAAAGCTAAAGTTAGGTTATAAATAAACTTCTCCACGATTGCATGACTTTTACATCACCAGACAACAGCTTCTGATAACGTTTTCAATCTTTAATTAAAGAATACGTTTCCTGTTTCCAAGCTTGTTTCCACCATGGGATAAAAATGTAATTGCAACTTTTTCTCTTTTTATCTCTTTTTCTCTTATTATTTTATCAGACTGAAAAAGTAGGAATTGTGAGATTTAAATGCAGAATTGCAATTGTGAAAAAAATATAATGGTGAGATAGTGAAGCCACAACTACCTTTTTTGTTTTTTTTATTCTTTGGAGGAAACAAACAAAAAAAAAGAATAGCAAGATATAAACTCAGTCACAAGATATAAAACCAGAATTGCAGGATATAAACAGAATTCTGAGATAGAAAGTCAGATTTGCGAGATATAAACTCCGAATTATGAGATATAAACTTAGAATTATCAGTTCAGTTCAATTTTATTTATATAGCACATGTAAAACCAATCATGGTTGACCAAAGTGCTTAACAATGAGATATAAATTCAGATTATAAATTCAGAATCATGAGATATAAACTCAGAATCATGAGAGAGAAATTCAGAATTATGCGATACAAATTCAGAATTATGAGATAATCTCCGAATTATAATAATAATTTGTTACATTTATATAGCGCTTTTCAAGGCACTCAAAGCGCTTTACATAGTAAGGGGGTATCTCCTCAACCACCACCAGTGGTTTATGAGATATAAACAGAATTCAGAAAGTCAGAACTGCAAGATATAACCTGAGAATTGCGAGAAATTCAGAATTGTGAGATAAAAAGTTTTTTTTTATTGGTTTTTACTTGGTGGCAGAAACTGACTTCCATAGGATCCACTGCACTCTTTTTGTGCTATTGTGGACGAATGTGATTGCATTATTATGTTGTATTATTTTGAAGCAAATTCAGTTTGTGTACACATACATCTCTTTTGGATAGGTTTTCTTTGTGGTATAAATATAGTTTATTTGGCTTCTACAGTTTTCAGAAAAGTTTGAAGAATTAGTGTTTTTTGATAAATGTACCTCCTGAAACTCTAAAGCTTTAAAATCCATCTCACTGTATATTAAACATATATATTTTTGTTCTACAATTTGAAAAACTCTACAATTGGTAAATACTATAAATATAAAAATACTATTAAAAAGTTTGATTTATAGCTTGCAAGAGTGTGAATATGAACACAGCTAGTCTGTAAATATGGACTAGTGAGTAGATAAGTTTACATCACAATAATGTCAAGTTAGAATTGAAACACAGCCCTCTGAATTCTTCCTTTTTCTGTTGCTTGTCTTCATTCTGTGCTGTTTACTCTTTGTGAGTCTGGTTTGAGAGCAATCAGATAAAAAAAAAGAGAGAGAAAATATGTGAATCTGTTCTGATTCAGTGAATCGACTCAAACTCAGATTCAGTGATTGGTTTATGTCATATTGGAAATTGCATCTGCTCTATGATGATCCAGGAAGCAAGATGGGGGTTAAATGATTCATAAAATAAGAAAGCAGAGGCCGAACAGTCTGTTTACTGAATATAAATCTTTTCTCTTTGAATCTGAGCTTTCCAAGTCAAGCCCTAAAAGGAAACACACACACACACACACACACACATACACACACTGTTACAGCCAAAAGTAGCTTTGTGAATTGTCCTTCTTCACTCTGTAATGATTTTTTATGTTTGCGCTGTACTTCTGCTCCTATTTCATCAAGCTTCACACATTGATTACTGATTGAAGAGTCGTCTTGAAAAAAATCTGTGAAAAAATGTGTTGCTCTTTGTTTATTTTTCCACTCCAAATTGTCTTTGAAGAACTGTAGACCTTGTCAATTTTATGCAAATCCTTTTGTTCTCCATATATCAGTATCAAACACTAGACGATTAATGGTTAATCCATTAGAGCTGATGTTTTCAGACATAATTAAAGCATATTCTGTGTTTATTTGCACTCGTATGATTAATATTCCGGCACAAAGGAATCTGAGACTGTTTTCAATCCGTCCTCTGAAGTTGACTTCACACTGGGACGTCTTTGTTGATCGTGTCCTCAAAGACGGTGTTGAAAAGAATCATAAATGAGATCCTCAAGGACACGCAAACCTCTGCTGCTGAATAAACATGAATCTTCCCGTTTAATTTACAGGTTCACGCGGCCGCTGCTTGTGACATATTTCCTCACAGACGGATTGAGTCATAAGGTTACTCCAGTAATAAAGGCTTGTGTTTCCGGAGAGCTGTGAATATTGCTTCGGAACAATTGTCCTCCAATGTTTGCTGTTTACAAAGTCAAATGTGTGTGTCTGAAACTGATTGCAAGTGAAGACATGTTCACGTTGATGCTGAGGACTTTTCACTGTTTTCCAGCACTGTAGTGATAAAAACAGCCGCTGCCGTTCAGAAATGAATATCCTTGCGGCCTGGCAGAGAGGATACACCGGTCGAAATGTGGTTGTCACCATCTTGGACGATGGTATTGAGAGGAACCATCCAGACCTGGCACAGAATTATGTGAGATTATCTTGATCGATTATTGCTGTAAATGCATTTTATTAAGGCAAGACACTACAGGCAGAAATATTGTTGTTGTTTTTTCATTAACTGGTCAATTGTTGAGATTTTGGGGGTTTCATAACTTTTCTTCTTTCAGACTAGTAACACCTAAAATACACTTAAGTTTATTTTATTATACTTCATCATTTATTGTTTTTTGTCTGTAAGTTTCTGTTAAATAGATATCTTTAAAGTCTGTTTTCTAAAAATGTGAACAAACGAAACAAGAATTTTAAATCTGGCTTTATCCAATGTTCAGATTTCTGTTCTGGGGATGTATGCAAATACATATTTGAACAGATAATGCCTCATTTGTATATTTAAACAACATTTCAGAAAACTAAAAAATGTTTCTTGATGAAATCAATCAGCTGTGGAAGATTGTGATTAAGTTCATTTATTTATTATTAATTGATTAGTAGTTAATTCTTATTTATTATTAATTTTTAGTTTTACCTTGGGGTGTCTTGACTTGTGTTATTTTAATATCATAAATATAGTATGATAGTTTTATTTCTTAATATTTTCATGCATTATTTTACATTTAATTTAATGTCTATAGTTTTTATTTTTGATTCAATTTTAGTTTTGTTATTTTCTTTTTCAGCCTTAACTTAAACTAAACAAAAAATGTGAAATATTTCCTTGGCAACTACACTGTAAAAAAAAAAGATTTTCTGAAGTTGTAAATAAGACAGATTATTAGAGTAGGTTTTACAAGAAAGTACTATTTCACTATTTTTACTTAAAAATTGCAATTCAGGTAATTTAATTCAATGTGTTTTTTTTGTAATTGTAAAATTTACTAGCAATTGTTACAACAATTTTATACCAATTATTCAATATTTTTACTTAAAAATGTTCACATTTAATTCAATGTTACTTGCCATTTTTTGTAATTATTGGTTAAATTTACTTGCAATTTTTACACCAACTTTTGTTCAGTCTAATATTTACTAGACTGAACAGTTTCAGTTAAAAGCTTTTAATTTTTTGAGTTCATGTAAATGTTTTTTAATAGTTTCAGTTAATTAACAATAGTAGCACTGCTCAACACAGTATGATTTATAAAATTATTGTTTGTTACATGTTTTAGCACTGTAGATCTCTAGAGTAGAAAACAAAATGTTGATTTATTCGATATGTTTTGTGTCATTTAGGACCAGCTGGCGAGCTACGATGTGAACGGAAACGACTACGACCCAACTCCACGATACGACTCCAGCAACGAGAACAAGTGAGTCCTGATGCCCTCAAAACTACACTTGTGTTAAACACACCTCATTTGCTGCAAACAGGTGCGTGTCTCACTTTGAGTGATCATGCGGTGGGTGGGTAAGTGAAAGCATCACATCCTGTAAGCAGCGAGATTATCTAATAACCCGATGAGACTTCATAATGATCTCGTGTTGAAGAAAGTGAGCTCTGAACATCTCAGCGTTATTTTTGTTCTGTAAAGGTGAAGATGCCTTTCCTTTCTGTGCCAGCAGCAGGCTGGAAATGTCTCACCTGCAAGCTGAAAAAAGCTTGAAGATTGATTTGAAGTTTGAAGGTCATTAGCTTTGTGTAGGTTAAATAACTAAGATTTGAAATTTTGTAGGTGTATCAGTACGAGTCACGATATACTGGTAGAAATTTGTCAACCGGTGGAGATATATGACTATCGTCTATATCATGGTTACACACTCACGTGACATTGCTGTGCTATGTGGTCACAAAAACTTATCATTTGCACGTTTTTAAGCATTGTGGTTTAAAAACAAGTCATTTTTAAGCCATTGAAATGCAATCAGCAGCAAAAGAGAACTCATTTCTCTGTAGAGGCACGCGCATGCAAAGATGAACTTGTTTTTGCCACTTTATAGGCCTTGAAAGGTTAAATACACTTATATGTGTCAAAATGCTCATCTTTGCAAGCATCCTCGTAAGCAAGCACAGTAATTTAGGTCTTAAGTGAAAGCAAACAGCTGAGAAAGAAAACACGTGTAAAAGTATATTGAATCCAGGCAGCTCTTAAAGTGACAGCAGTCTAATATTCCTGATGTCTGTCATTCGGGTTAATCAAACAACAAAAGAGAGAACATCTCTCACTTCTCTTGACTAAATCACTTAAAATTAAAGGTGCTTCACAATGCCATAGAAGAACCTTTTTGTCTAAATGGTTTCATAAAGAATCTTTAACATCTGAAGAATCTTGTGGTGAAAGAAGTTTCTTCAGATTATAAAAAGTTAAGGAAGAGATGGTTCTTTGTGGAACCAAAAATGTTTCTTCTATTGCATCGCTTGAAGAACCTTTTGAAGCACCTTTATTTTTACTGTACTGTACAGTACTGTGTACTGTAATTTTTGGTCCTGTTGCTTGTAATTCGTTTCTTATTCTTATTTAATTGCTGACTGTTTACTTGTCTTCAGTTTTTTTTAAGGCTGTTATTAGTTGTTTGTGATATTGACACTGGTAACACGAATAATGACATTTGTATTGAAAAATTTTGATATCATAAAGACTTTATTTAAAGCAAAAATAACTATACCGTGAAATAAGATTACTCATGTCATGATATAAGATTTTGGTCATATCGCTCACCCCTATTTATCAGTCTTGCTGGGCAGTTGCTGGGGTGTTCTGGGTAGTTGTTAGCAGTGTTGATGGTAATGAAGTAATTACAACTAACGTGAGTTAAATAATCAGATTACATTTTTCAACTATTATGTTTTATTGCTGAGGTAAGAGTGCTGAATTTTCATTCCCTGCATCCTATTCTTCTGCAAACATTTTGAGCTGAGTTATTTCAGTTTTGGTGTTAAAGCATTTTTGCATTTGCCATATATAAAACATATATTAAAAACAAACAAGCAAGCCCTGGCCAAATGAGGAAAAAAATAATGCAAAAGTAATGTAACGCATTACTTTCCATAAAAAATAGCTAAGTAATGCAATTAGTTACATTTTTTTTAGGGGTAGCACGGTAGTGTAATCCTATGATTAATAGAGCAATGTTTTTAAAATCTGGCATCTTCAAGAGCTGTGATATTTGGGGTAATGACGAACTTGTGTGGCGTGTCAACAGAATGAAGAGGCTTTCTTTTGTGGCGAAGTACTGAAACCAATCCAATCCTGTGGGATTGAAGCTGGTGTGGATTTAATTGAAAAGGTCTCTGTCTTTGATAAGCACCTGATTTAATGCTTGTTCTCTGCTCACGCTGCATGTTTACCAATGAACTCTGCCAAGAGCTCAGGCAAAACTTCAAAGCGCTGTTTTGTTAATACTCATCAGGACATTTGAAACCGGAAAACAATGCAACATTCAATTCATTTCTGAAGTGCAGAGCGTGCCTCCAGGAACAGAAACTTAATTGAGTGAGGACAGAAAAAAAAAACTACTGAAAGAGACTTTAGTAAAGAAGTGCACCGAACGAACGAGAGCGAGTGAACAATGCACAAGATAAAAAGACTGGACACTGAAGACTGGAATAATGGCTACTAAAATTTCAGCTTTGCATCACAGACATAAACTACATTTTAAAATATATATGTAAAAAGAAAACAGTCATTTTAATTTGTAATATTATTTCACATTATTGCTGTTTTTTAAATAAAATGTACCGTGTTTACTGTATTAAAAATATATATATTTGAATTAGTTAATAATAATAATAAGTTCAAAACATAGTTACAAATATTTTATAAAAAATAATACAAATAAATGTTGTATTATTAATAATAAAATATTAATAATACAACATTTATTTGTAATCATATAAATGCAGACTTGCATAAGAGATTTTCAAAAACATGAAATAATCTTACCGGCCCCAAACCTTTGAACCCAAGGCAAATCACTATGGTTTGAATCAGAGGCAGTGTCTTAGTGTGTTTTTTTGGCCTTTTTACAGTATTACTTAGCAGCATGAAGAGGACAGAATAAAATAAGGAAATAAAAAGAGAAGCAAGACTCACATTGTTCACGATTCTGATCAAACTCAAGCTCAAACACACACTAGCATATCTCAGATATCAGTCATTTGCGTGATTTTTGACTGCATTTATTTTCTTTCCAGGCACGGGACACGATGCGCAGGTGAAGTCGCTGCTGCAGCCAACAACTCACACTGCATTGTGGGTATAGCCTACAACGCCCGCATAGGAGGTATGCGTGAGTCTGTTTACAGTCTGCTTATTTTCTCAGAAATGTCAGATGCTATTTCAGTTTCAGACCCGCCGCAGCCGGCTCGCAACACACACACTGATCGGCAAAACTGACCAATTGCCGCAAGCGGCTAAACCCTGATCGAGCAACAGGTTTCAGATGCATTCGGAGCAGATAAGACAGGATTATTCCGCATGTGTGCACAGGATTAAAGCGGCGAGATGCCCGCGCTCCTGTCCGCCTCTGTTCGGAGAGTTCATTAATTTAGTGGACAGCGAACCGCCCGACATTCATGTGCTCATAAGCAATTAATCCTATGAAAAGGCAGATCGGTTTTAATCAAAAAGCAGATTTCATGATATGCCATCAGCCATCTGGGGCCGTTTTGTTCAGGCCTGCAGCTGCGCTGAAAGACACGAATATTTCTTTATTGTACTTGCAGGTGGCAGGACTGACAAATGCATCCTTTGCTCGGACTTGGCGGGGTTTCTGTCCGTCTTGTTCCAGTTGCACCATATGCCAAATGCATAAAGTTTAGCGATGCAATTGCGAGTACAGGATAGGGCTGCATATTCAAGACTGTTTATTAGGAGCCAAGTGAGAGTTGCATTCATTTGCTTTCATTCATTTTACCAGTTGGCATTGGAGCCGGTGGTAGCAGTTCAAAGGAAAGTTGTGAAATGTAACTTTTACAACAGAGTTTCTCGGACTTTAATAATTTTACAACCCACACTGTTTGTGGACCCACTTCAACAGTATTTATATCCACAACAGATGAGATATTAAGGGTGTTAAAAATTATACATTTTTCTAACAAACTAATACTTTTAAGCACTAATTTGGACTGTTGAACACTCTAAAAATAATGTGTTAATTCATCTAGTCTCTCTTCAGCACAAACCACAAAAACGTCAACATAACAGAAAATCTTTTAAATGTCAAACATAACAGCATTAAACACTAACAGGTGTTTCCCTTCACTAAAAAACACCTGATTTCAAAATTTATCCAAAACTTATCCAGTCCTACACAAAGCCTGCTGGGAACTAAAATCCACTGCCCAATTTCCAAAGTTAACAAGACAATTTGAAGACCTACAACTTCATTTTGAAAGAAAATTAATTAACACACAATTTTAAGTTTAAATTACACACAGTATTAAGCTATTGTAATTAAAAAGGTTTAATTAAGTGAATAAATTAGAATTTGTTTTGTGGAAATGTGCATGAATTTAAGAATTTAAGTTGTGGTAACAGGTCCAGTTAAAGTTAATAATTTATCAGTCTGTACTTCTCCTTTAATTTACTCTTTTGAACAGTTTTAAAAAGTATTGCTGTTGCTGATTAATTAACTAGATTGGTCACAATCATGAATGCGCCACCTAGTCATCATATTATTTGTTCACTGCTCCTCCTAAACTATTTCTCATCAAATTTGGGTCTGATGTTAATGCTGGACAAAAGCTCTTTTAAAAGCATCAGCATTTGTATTCGGGCTCAGATTGTGTCTCTTTGGTAGCGTTCATGATTGTGTGGTGAATTCGCTAAAGATCTTAGTTGATGATTAAAAGGTTCTTGGTTTGAAACCCACATCCATAAGCACCATCCATAACCAGTTTTGTGAAGTGCATCAAACACCTTCTGTATCTTGCCTCCTTAATGCTGCTTGCATCAATATGTATTTGATTTGCTTTAATTTTTAAAGCTTTTCCCAAAGTTCAAACAGCCGTATTGTTTCTCATAGAATATAACAGTTTATTTTACTACACAGAAAACAGTATATAACAATTTTTACTTAGGAATTGCTTGAAAATTTCTCCAGGTCTCCATGCTCTATAATAAAAACATCTGCCAGTCATCTTACAGAATAACACAAGGCTATGGGCAAAGCCTGAAAAATAGCCGAGGACACAATGAGCACACAAAGTGCATGAACCAAGTTGTCCTGAACAAGAGACATGTTTTATATTTAGATCTAAAAACAAACTTATAAGCATATAATGGACAGATGCATGTGCGGTTTCTAGCATTTAAGGTATGTTTTCCTCAATGCAAAACTTATATTATAGGGTTACTTTATAATTAGGGCAGGGCGATATATCTCATGCGATATGCATGCGCATCTCTTCAGTAAAGCCGGTTCCTTGATTAGCGGTAAATCTCCATCACCTGTTTTCAAATGGAGCGGCATTTAATACACAGAG
>JAUZSZ010000095.1:10756450-10769966 GCA_034780575.1 Labeobarbus marequensis | reverse complement strand
ATGGAACACATGTATTTATATATGTAGTTTTTGTTTGACTAAAGCATGTGTGTGTGTTATAGGATATAGTCCCCTGTCAGGAGACGGAGGAGGAACGTGCTCCTGGAGACCCGGCAGGAGGGGCCCGTCCGCGGGTGGATGAGGTTAAAGTGCGGTCAGACTGACCTCTGACCCTCCATAGGAACACACAAATATTATCTGAATGAAGCTGTCATCTCTCATCACAGGACAATAGCAAATATGGTTGTGTTACACAAGGGTCTTCATGCACTCTTTCATTTTTTTTCTGGTGACAGGCTAATCGACTTATGCATTGTCTTTTTACACACACTCATGTCGTTCCAGTCCTGTATGCTGGTATTTTTTCAGTGCAACAGTACTATTGTCTGAACTCAGAAGACTTGAAATATTGTGTAGTGCACAGGTTGATTGGACAATTTTTCTACTACTTTTACGTTTTTTTGGTGCATTTGCCGTCAGAATGACATGAGGGTGAGTCAAGAAGGACAACATTTGTATTTTTTGTCTGTTCTTTTAACATTATGATTAAGAAGCTATTGCCTGTTTGTATGATTGACAGCTTCTAATGACGCCTCCTCATCAAAGGTATCAATACTCCTGAGGCGGGCTGATGATTTTCAGTAATAATCGTGTTCCTGTTTTTAGCTTTTTGCACTTATGAAGGCTGTGCTAAATAAACACCTAGATACAAATGCAAAGTGCTATGTTTATATCACTGAAATGTTTGTATTCTGTTGTAAAAGCAGGTTTGTGACAGCTCCATCGATGTAGTGGTTAGTGGTGTGTAATAGCAGCCTGCTGTATGTGGTGTGAGGTCTTTGCTGTTTCCTTGGGAATACAATGTCAAAGTCATTGTTTGTTCTCGCTTTATAGTTTCTCAGAATAAAAATGCATACTTAATGTTTATCTGCGTCTTATTTGTCAGGACAACACAATTCACTGTATTATCCTGTTTCAAGACCATCAAAGTAACAATGTATGCTTTTCAATAAATAATGATTTTTAGGACATAGAGAAAAAGAAAACTATTTTTCTAATTATAAACTATATTTGTATTATAAACACATTACAGATTTTTAGTATTTCATGATAGCAGGGTTATTATAGTTAACTAAACCATTTACAAAAAACAACAAATAATATCAAATATGAAAAATAAAACTTATTTTTTCATTTAGTTGCCAAAGCAACACTTCATTTTCATTATTTTTACTGATGTACTAAAATAAAATAAAAAGGAGCAAATATTAATAAAAACCTATAGAGACATCTTTTAAAAAATGAATAAAAGTGACTATATATATATATATATATATATATATATATATAAACACTGCATAGACTGCATATAACTGCATATACGACACTGCATAGAAGTTAGTAGAAGTCAGGCAAAAATAACATCCATGCATGTCAGTGAAATTATTCAAATTCACCCTTATGCTCAGTAAGAAAATGAAGTAATATGTCCATCTTGTCTGTTTAATATTTTATCCATATACGCTGCGAAATGAAAACAGTGCAGAAGAGGAAGGACCCGACTAAAATACAAACTATAATCTCGCGAGGACAGACTTTATCCACTAGGTGGCGAGATTAGCACGTGATTTAGAACATAACGGTTTCCGTCACAGTTCTATAAAAGGGAGGAATTCCGTTAGAATTGGGATAAGAACATCATTATCTGGCTGTTAAATATGAAATATAAATATAAAATTATTATACTGAATGTTAAATATAAAATACGGAGCTTGACCTGATTAAACTTATTTTATTGCAGTATTCAAATATAATTATGGTGAGAAAATATTTAAATAAGCCTCGAAGTGATTGCTAGATTTTATTAATAATTAAAATAATATTTTGTATGTCTTTCTGAGACATAGGCAAGAGAAATAAACATTTTGTGAGAAAATGGAAAAGGCAGGTTGCACCTAAAAACATGAATGCCTCTGAAAATGTTGAAAAGGTTACTCCAAAATAATTCATAGATACGAAATCTTTCTTTTCTCCATTTTTATACCTGTTTTTTTCTTTAAAAAAACCCTCTTAATTTTTATTTGATTTATTATGTATTTTGTTCTCTTCAGAGGTAAATGCGCATCATCAACAACGTTTTATTATGACACTTAAATCTAGTTTTAAATTTCTTCTCTAATTTCTTATCTAATTCCGTGAAAGGAAATAGAAAGTGGCTTCTGGTTTAACAAATTTACTTTTAATGCATACATAATACGATTTATTAAATCGAATTCCATTGTGTATTATATATATATATATATATATATATATATATAATACACAAAGGAATAAATATAAATATTTTGTAAATAAACAATAGATTTTTTATTTTCCAAATGAATAAAACTAACTGCAGTTTCCTGAAGTTGAATCTTACAAAACAAGTTTCAGTTCACGCGAAAAAAGATTTTTCTTTTTCTTTTTTTTTCACGCGAAAAAAGACGCAACGCTTTTCCCATGCATGAAACGTCATCAGCCAACTGTGCGCAGCCACACGGCTCGGCCAATCAGCGACGAGCTACGGCGCCTCCAGCGTGTCAAAAACCCTCGACGGTTAAGCCGCGTCGCCGCAGACGCGTTTCAAGCGCTCGCGTTCACTCACAATGGCGAGATAGTCGCGAGAACGAGGATGCAGCTGCACTTCTTGAGACAGAAGACCGTTCATTTTTCCTGACTTATCACCGATTCAGGCGCGAAGCGACGGAGATACTTTCACGAAGCCGATCGTGGCTCGCGAGGAGCGGATAGTCGGCGATTAGATGGCAGTGGCTGGTGATCTGCGGGGACTGGAGCGCTGCAACCTACTCAGCAGCGGCGCTAAACGGTGATCAGCGGTGACCATGCTCGGACCCAAACCCAGCGTTCTGGACGGGACTGCAGCAGCGGGTGGCGTTTAAAAAACCGAAGGCGTGAAGACATAAAAGCCCCGAGCGAACCGGAGGTGTGAGCGTACGCTGAAATGGCAGGCAGAAGCCGCAGGTCGTGGTTCAGCGTGCTGCTGGGGCTGGTGGTCGGGTTCACACTGGCGTCCAGGCTCATCCTGCCCCGGGCCACCGAGCTGAAGAAAGCGGGTCACAAGCGGCGGGCGAGCGGCGGCGGCACGGGCGGCTGCGGAGGAGGAGCGGGGATGATGATGATGATGAAGAAGGAGCACGGAGGGGCGCTGATGCCCGGCACGGAGAAGCCCGCGGTGCCCCGGTCCAGCAGTTTCCTGTTCGTGGGCGTCATGACCGCGCAGAAGTACCTCAACAACCGCGCAGTGGCGGCGTACAGGTAATTCAACGCGTCTGCGTACGAGAAATCACCATGGTAACCGTACTTTCTGCCCAAATACTGCAGAGTTGCGACGTAGTTACTGTGCTGTTGCCGCCGATTTATCGTTGTAGTAATAACGATAATATTCGTGTTTTTTTTGGCGTAGACAGGTTACGAAGGTAAATCATGATAAGGATGGAGAAAAGTCAGGGCTATGTCGGAGATATCTTATTTCCGCTTTTAGACAGTGGTATTTGTGTAAAAAAACAAATATGTGTGTGTGGGAAGGAGAAATCACCATGGAAACCGTAGTTTCTGCCTAAATGTCATTTAGTTTTTACTTCTGTAAAGTCAAAATAATTGAATATAGGATCTTCTTTAAAATATTTTTTTGGGGAAAACAGTTTTAACATTAATTTTTATGATTTTGGCAGAGAAAGTGGTTACCACAGTAAATTATGGTAAGGATGGAGAGAAGTCAGGGATGGATATTTTATTTAATCTTTTTAGTTAGTTTATTATTGTTTTGTGTGTGTAGGTGGGGAAAATATTCGTAATTCAATGAGTCTGTGTACGAGAAATCACCATGGAAACCATAATTGCTGCTGAAATGTCGTAGTTAATTTGTACTTCTGTAAAGTCAAAACAATTTAATACATATTCTTTAAAAAAAACACCACATTTTTATTGTAGCGGTAACAGTAATTTTATGATAATTTGGAGGAGACAGTGGATACCATGGTAAATTTTGGTAAGGATGTAGAGAGACCAAGGTTATGCTGAAATGTGTTATTTTAGCCAGTTTGTTTGTTTGTTTATTGCCATTATTTCTTTTGTCTGATGTAAGGGAATTATATGTAATTAAATGCATCCATATACAAGAAATCACCATGGTAATCATAGTTTCTGTCAAAATGTCTTTTTTTTCACCTATGTAAAGTCAAAATAATTTATAGCATCTTTCTCGAAAATAGACAAATTTTTACAAAAATATTTTTTACAAACAAAAACACACTTTTATTGTAATTGTAAAAGGAATTGTATGGTTTTTGACAGAGGCAGTGGGTACCACGGTAAATTCCTGTCCTAGCTTTTACTAATTTGAACAATGACTGAAACCTTGTATAGCGGGTTATATACAGCTTATAATAAATCACTCATTGTAAACTCAACTGTAAGCCGCTTTGGATAAAACCATCTGCCAAATGAATAAATGTAAATTATGGTATGGATAGAGAGAGGTTATGCTGAATCGTTTTATTTCAGCTGTTTAATCAGCATTATAATTAAACAAATTCACGTACGAAGAATCATCAAGGTAACTCATCATTTCCTCCGAAGTGTCATAGTTACGTAATTTTACTTTACTCTTAATAATTTCATACATGGTCTTTCTCAAACTGGAAAGAGAGAACAGGATTATGCTGAATCATTTTAAATCAGACTTATTTCCTCTTTTTGGGTTTATAGAAACAAAGAATCACCATGATTACTGTAGTTTCTGCCAAGGTGTTATAGTGACTGTGTAATATTAGTTCTGTATAAGTCATAATAATTGAATATTAAATCTTTTTCAAATAGTATATGAAGCCTTCACTATCTTCCTCTCATTTTTAATGGCACTTTTGACTAATGCCAGTTTACCACATTATTATTATTAATATTATTATTATTATTATTATTATTATAGGAATAGTATCTGTGTGGTGTTTTGGCAGAGACTGTGGTGGTTACCATGGTAATTTGTATAAGGATGGAGAGGACAGAGATGTGCTGAAGCAAGCATTTATGTCAAACGTTTAATCAGCAGTAATTCCTCGCCGGGGAGGTTTTTCGGGGTGAATTGCCGGGGTTGGCCTTGGTGGAAAAGCCAGAGCATCATGGGAGTATTTATGATGGCTGATTCTCTTGTTGCTGTATTTCCTACAGTAATAGTTCTGCACAGGAGCGATTTGAAGATGTTCTCAAAACCACATTACTTTCCCTGGTCTGCAGTCTCCGTTATTTAATTGCATTGTTTGATTTGCATATGTAAGCAAGATGCATGCATATTTCATGCAAGAAAATGAACAAGGTTGTCTTTCAAACCAGATTTTGGCTGTTTCTCCTGTTCTGAGAGCTGAATGTCAGACTGACACCATGTCTGCACTGCAGAAGTGTGCGAAAGGTTAACACGGTATCTCTGGTTTCCCCTTTAGTTTGCAGAGAACAGGAAGTTGGGTTTTGTTGAAATTAGATGTTGGCAAGCAGAGGGGATATTATGTGAAGGAAAACAGTGCAGCTTTTCCACATGCTGACATATTTCAGAGGCTCGTGCTCTCTTGTCTGCAGTGTTAAATCATGTGCATCTCCTGAAGCTCTGCTGAATTGATTCAGCTGCTGTGAGCGTCCTCCTACAGGGTCATGGCAGTATTTGGCATTTTATCCTCGTGTTGAGTGCTGCATTTAGTTTATCGGTTTTCCTTCCACATGTTTGTAGAGAATTAGCTTGGGACTTTTGTTTTTAAACCATGTGAACCATTCTAATGCTACTCTCTGCTTAATCTTTTCATCAATCTGATAATAACTTGTGGTGTTATTTCTTTTCCAAAGTCTTAAGCCCCGTTCACACCAAGAATGATAACTATAAAGATAACGACACCAGCGGACGATACCGTCGGTTCATTCTAAGCGCATATGCGTCTGCCACTTTAAATTCTCCAGCTCATGATAGTAGGATTGATTCTGGTTGGGTGTCAATGATTTTATCGTTCATCAGCTGAAAAAAATCATTCTTGAAGTGATTCCAGCAATATCGTTTCTCTGTGCCTTTATTGTTGTAGTTACGGTGTGGACTCTGCTATTCTTTAATATTGAGAACTATTTTTAGAACTATGTCTTTATCATTATCTTATAGTTATCGTCCTTGGTGTGAACGGGCCTTTAGGCTCATGATACACGGGGCAACTTTCTGAGCAATGTTGCCGAGCAGCTTTGATTAATGTTGCCATCAACGGGCAACCAGGTGACCATGACTGATCTTAACTATCCAGATAGAAATTTGTTACCCATCTCAGACTGGGAAAGTGCCCAAGCAACACTGCTCAAAAAAAGTTGCCTGGCAAAATTGCTCAAAAATTTGCCCCGTGTATCATCAGCCTTAAAGTGCTAATGTCAATAGCACCTAACCAAGGTGTGTGTTTGTTTGTTTGTTTGTTTTTAAATGATCAATGCTGATATTTACAGTACATAATTAGGATTTTCCATATTTATATTGATTTCCGTATTTTCTGACCTGGAGTATGACCAAATCTCGGAGTGATGCGCGGCACTGTGTTCGTTTACACGAGCAGCTCATGTTTTCAGTGTCCCGGAGCGGCTTGGTTTGCTGTTCTGAGCAAGCACTGTGAGTTTGTTCTTGATGTACGCCTGTGACTTTGAGCGATCTGAAAAGTGCCTTAAATAAAACATATTATTTTTATTGTTATATTCAGTGGCAGAAAACAGGCTTTCCTACACATGCCTGATAATACATTTTAATGATGATGTGAGAATTTGTATACACAACTGCTGAAATAAAACTTCCTTAATAAGTAACATTTAAAAACATGGTTTCCGATTTTGGAATTGATGAGGGGTTTTCTTTTTATTACAGTGCTCACACACACATTTCTCCTTGTTTTTTCATTATGTAGGACCTGGGCCAAGAACATCCCTGGCAAGGTGGAGTTTTTCTCCAGCGAGGGTTCAGACACGAGGATCCCCATCCCCATCGTGGCTCTGCAGAACGTGGACGACTCGTACCCTCCGCAGAAGAAGTCTTTCATGATGCTCAAGTACATGCATGACCACTACCTGGACCAGTTCGAGTGGTTCATGCGAGCCGACGACGACGTCTACATCAAAAGCGAGAAGCTGGAGAGCTTCCTAAGGAGTCTCAACAGCAGCGAGGCCATCTTCCTTGGCCAGACGGGCATGGGCGCCCGCGACGAACTGGGCAAGCTGGCCCTGGAGCCGGGCGAGAACTTTTGCATGGGCGGCCCTGGCGTGATCATGAGCCGCGAGGTGCTGCGCAGGATGGTGCCCCACATCCGCCAGTGCCTGCAGGAGATGTACACCACCCACGAGGACGTGGAAGTGGGCCGCTGCGTGCGCCGATTCGCCGGTGTCCAATGCGTCTGGTCCTATGAGGTAAGAACATGCAATACACCTAGGTACGCTTGTAAAATTACAGGGCCGAACGGCGGCAATCACGTGACCATTTGAATAATTATTAGTGTCCTATATTTCCTGCAGCTCAGGCTCAGGGTTTCAAATGCATATTGTTTGAAATCAGCCTCTTCATTGAACTCACAGAGCTGCAATTTTCTGGCCCTGGAAATTATAGGTTGTAGCAAATCAGAAAAGGCCTGCGTTCTTTTCACCATCAAAACTCCCAGGCGGCTTTGATCCTTCAAAGGGTTTCATCGATACCTGACCAGGTATTACAGAGAGAGCCTCTGCCGTCCAGGGATGGTGGGTCTAGATCAGCTGTTTTATCAGAGCTGTTATGGGGTGACTCATAGGAAATGAAGCTTTGGGCGGTGACTTTTTTGAAAGGGTGACCTCTGACCTTGGAGAGATGGGATGCGTCATCGTCTCTTCAATGGATGGAGTTCATAATCTGCTGTGATGGCCTCTTTCTCCCCTTCTATTTTTGTGAACATGAAATGACTGAGAAATGCTTTGTAAAAAAGAAGTCATTTGCATCCAGGTGAATCTCTGCACTGTCTAGAGAACATGCCCGTCATATAATGGAGCCTATTTTAGAAACAGATGATTTCCCAGATGTTTAAGCAGTTTATTAAGACCCAGTTCTTTTATGAGTGATTTTTGTGATTTGATTTTTATTAGATTCTTACCATTTTTCATCCAGGTTTTTTTCCATTTCATAACATGGTAAAAAATTATAATAAGGACCCATTAGATAACATTAGTAATTGCAATAACTAACAATGACCAGTATATTTGTTCCAGCGTTCATTAATGTTTGTTAATGTTAGTTACTAAAAAATCTTTATTGTTAGATCATGTCAGGTCCATTAAATGATATTAACGAACAAACTTTTGATTTTAATAACATCTCAGTAAATGTTGAAATTAATATTAACTAAGATTAATAAATGTTTTCATTGTTGGTTGATTTTAACTAATGTAGTTAAATAATGTTAACAGATGAAACCTCTTTGTAAAATGTTGCTTATTGCAGTAAAAATGACATCTTTATTGTTCTTACATTGATAAAGTACATTATAAAATATAATTAGAGCGTTTGCAACAGTCAGTTACTCCGAAAATCATTCTTATTACTGTAATGTGAAAATCCTGGGGGAAAAAATAAATGTATAATGAAAGTATTGAAAATGTATCGAGAATGACTGTTGCAAGTAAAAAGATCTGGATGCATTGCGGTTAATTTTCTTCATTTTCATAAATCAGTTTTACAATGCAAAATGTCATCATGGTCCGAAATAGGATTTGATTTTGGTGTGAAATGTGACCTGGGCATGTTGCTCCATCTACATCTTCAGGTGTTTACTATGGAAAAGGGAAAGGAAAGTGATATTTAGATATTTAGTGTGACTCTTATGTTTTATCTGGATTTCCTTCTTTGTCTTTCAAATAGACTTTGGATTCAGTCAGACAACGTGAAGCGGCTCTTTCCCATTGTCTGCTAGTTTTGAGTAAAGCGCTTTGCATTTTTGTCCAACATCTCGAATAAGTCTTTGCATATCGTTTGGTCTACCAGACCATCCGTCAAGGCGAGATTACCTTTTTTCCATCTGCTCCCGATGTAGGATCCACATGCGCAATCCGTCATCGTAAATGTGACATCGCTTTTCACAAATTTGCAGTATGGAAAAATTAAAGGGTTGGAAAGCTATCAGAGGTGCTCCATGAGTCCTTTTGGGCTTGTGGAATGGGGCGGAATTGGAACCTCTGAGTCTTAACGAGTCTCCCCTGTGACTGGGGCCGCTGGGATTTTAATGCGCATTTGATGTGTGCTTTAATTACAGCCGTGCAGGATTAGTTAGAGACGGCACAGCTGGGCAACCTGCTATTAATGTTGGAGCGTTCGGCCTCTGGTTCTTTATGGACCTACTGCACTGCAAGTCTTGACGGGTCCCACGAGTAAAGTGACCTCAAAGACCTCAGGGCTCAAAATGGCAGCCTGTTACTCCCTTAAATATTGATATTAAGCGTCTTTGTCTGTTTGGAGCTCCTCAGATGTGTATCTGTCTGTGCTGCTGCTCAACTTCTGTTTGTTTATGGCCAGAGCGCAAACAGTCTCATCTGAGCTCTGCTTTGGGCTCGCAGCTGCTTGTGATGATTCCTGTGCACAGTTTAAGTGGCTGTAACAAAACGGACACGTTTTCTCTGAATTGCACGTTTGGGTCTAATTTGACTGTAGAGTTGCACAAATGATTGAACACGGAACTCGAGTCGTATCCAGAAGCCAGGATATCACAGTGGCGTATGGGTGTTTTGCACGGACAGACAGTCTTTTATCTAATCTTTTGCACTTCAGCAGACTGATATCAAACCTTCACAGTGCTCAGCCCGGAGCTTGTCACCTGTGTCATATTAAAACTGTCGATCTGAGATGCGTCTCACAGCTGCTCTGGTGTCGCTCACATGCTGACCTTGCCCTGCCCTCATCGCTGATTTCCACATTTTAGTGTCTAAACATAACCCTTCTGTCTTTGCCACTCCTGCTGAAGTGTGCGTTTGATGGGCAGTGAGTGTCTCTGGCTGGTGGTGGTGTCGGATATATAAAATTACCTATTTGGTGATATACACTACTCTTCCAAATTTTGGGATCCATAAGATTTTTAATGTGTTTGAAAAGAAGATTTTTAGGCTTGCCAAGGCTCCATTTTATTTGTTCAAAAATATTATTATTATTATTATTATTATAAATGTATTATTATTATTATTATTATTATATTTTTAATAAATATTTTATTGTTATTTTTATTAATTATTATTAGACACATTTTGTTTCTTAAAGTGTATTAAATATTAACATACATTTTTAAAATAAATATTTTAATTATTATTAGTAATAATAATAATAAC
The DNA here is from genome assembly GCA_034780575.1 of Labeobarbus marequensis. Taxonomy (NCBI): domain Eukaryota; kingdom Metazoa; phylum Chordata; class Actinopteri; order Cypriniformes; family Cyprinidae; genus Labeobarbus; species Labeobarbus marequensis. The sequence continues at coordinate 10,759,571 of JAUZSZ010000095.1, read as the reverse complement.
AATAATATTTCAGTTTTCATTTAAAAATGATAGTTGAAATAGAACATTTAAAATGAATTCTACATGTTACAAATAAAAGTAAATGTAGTAATATAATACTAATACTTCCACTAATAAATTCTGTTTTTATTATAAAATGATAACATTCTATGTTAAATGAGAACATTTAAAAATATGAATTATACAAGTTAAAAAATAAAATAAAATTACAGTATAATAATAAGAATATAAGTATTTTTCCTGTGATTGCAAAGCTGAAAAGAATGAATTTGTATATTTATAATAATATTCAATTATTCTAATATGCTGACTGAAAGAAATGAAGAAACATTTCTTCTTATTATCAGTGTTAAAAACGGTTGTGCTGTGTTTTTTGGCTACCGTGATGCAGTGTGTTTTTTAAAGGTTCTTTGATAAAGTTTTAAGAGCAGCATTTCTTTGAAATCTTTTGTAACGTTATAAATGTGTTTACTGTCAGTTTTGACCCAGCTGTAGTGTAATTTCTGATAACGTCCATCCTTAGGTCATGCCGGTGTGAATGGAGGTTAAAGGTTGCATCTTTGTGCTTTTTAGTAAAACATAGAACGTTATTGTGTAACACCCTCTCAGGGAAAGCCCTTAAAAATCCCTTTTCTGAAGCGTTACTGAGCGTAGACACACTGAATGCAGAAGTGAAGGCGTCTTGTTCAGCAGAGCACTTTGGCTAATCTTTACACCAATTATATTGTCACAGATGTTCCGTCTGAACGACGTGTGGGACTTCAACGTGCAAATTATAACCGAAAGAAGAGCTGTCTTCGTTATTCCAAACAAATGTGCCAATTAGGAGCGTTGTAAAGTGGTAGTTTGTTCCATCGAAAATAGCGAACGGGCCTCGAGCAAGAACAATGCAAGATGCTCCTCGCTTGTTGCGTCGTACGCGTTTTATCTCCAGTCATGTGACTGAATGATCTCTCACATTCTGATTGATATTGACAAGCCGTTCTTCAGCCATTATTTAGTTGTCAGCCCATCTGTTTGCTCAGAAAACAGCCGTAAATGACGACACAAAGAATGGAAGCTGAAAGCCAATATTGGGCTCCACATTTTTCCATCTGCGCCTCTTGATTTATGACTCTATTGTCACTAAACTGTCAGTGCATTTATTTGGTCAGGTCGTTGTCTTGCTAGAATAGATAGACCCTCTCAGAATTGTGCACAGTAAGGCCAGGGACATTTTTATTGATTGAGTAAATTGAAAAAAGAAATGAATACTCTTATTCAGCAAGGATGCATTAAGAGACATCTTTCTATTCCTCAAGGAATCCTGAAAAAAATGTTTCACAGTTTTCACAAAACACAATTGTTTTCAGTGTTGATGATGATAAGCAAATCAGCATATTAAAATGATTGATCTGAAGGATCATGTGACACTGAAGACTGGAGTAATGATGCTAAAAATTCAGCTTTGCATCAGAGGAATAAATTACATTTTTCAATATATTAAAACAAAAACCAGCTACTTCAGGTTGTAATAATATATCACAATATTACTGTTTTTACCATATTTTCGATCAAATAAATGCAGCCTTGGTCAGCAGAAGAGACCTGGATGTGTTTTGATTTGCCGTTGTCTTCGAGACTTTTCTCCTTCACACGGAGTGTGTAATGGATACGTCTCGTCTGGCCTGCAGCCAGGCCCTCGAGTCATTTTGACATCTATCCTCACGTTGGCGTCATGCTGTGACTTTATCTGCTTCCGGTTCCCGTGTAATGATGATTGCATCTATCTGTGAGTTTTCAATTACAGGCACTCTCACGCATGTTTCAGCTCCCTGTGCAAACTCAGCAGAAGTGAAACTTGTCTTCTCAAACACACATTTCCACGCATCTGTTGAGTCAGTGTGACTACAGATCTGTATCGTAAAGGTCTTAGAACTTCATCGAGTTGCTATTTGGCCATTGAATTTCAGTTGCTGTTGGTTAATGGTATTCAATATGATTTTGATCAACATTTTGCTTAAATATGGAACAATTTTTGACGATTGAGTTGTGTTGGAGCAATTAATTGTTCACAATAAGACCTTTTAGAAAATAAGTAGGTTCAGTTTTGTTTTCATTTTGGCTTTTGTTTGTTAGAAATGATGGTTCCTGTGAGTGGGAAAAAATGCTTTTTGTGCCAGTTTATAGCAGATACTCAAAATATTGAGTTGTTTTAAACACTGTTATATGGCTGAAGTATGTTGATGTTGTTTTAGTTTTCCCTGCTACTTAAAGCGCTTCATGATCCAGCCCTCCGTTCTCTCACCTTCTCTGTGTGTCACATAGTGTGTCAATAAGACTTGGGTTTCTTTTTCTGCTCAGACATCCACAGGAAGTCAGCCTCCCACACGCATATTCTGTTCTTCGAGCTCTAACAAACAAATGCCTGTAGTCGCGTCTATTTCTTGCCACTCAGCGAAGCCCGGAATTATACTGCCATGCAGTCCTGTATTTTGTGGCCATTTTCATGGAATCTTTTTTGGAGATCTATGCAAGATGGGTCATTATTGCGCTCAGTTATAGTGTTTTTAGGATTGGCGGCGGTGTGCAGATATGTGAAGCTTTTCTCAAAAGCTCAAATAGTTTGTGCCGGAACTTCACCCGCAATGTTTGTCCACCATAATAAAACAATTCTTGGGTTATTGTGCATTTTCATGCATCACTGTGCCTTAGAACAATGGATGGAATTTTGTTTTCCATTATATTTTATCTGGGTTTTTTTTAAATATAATTGCCGGTAGACGGCATATAATACATCATAGATGCGCTCCCAAAATATTCTGTTCATTTCTAAAGAAACATGGTATTTTAATGGAGTAGACTCTCCCAGAATGCTCTGCAATACTCTTGGCAAAAACAAAGTGATATTTTAATTCAGCAAGGATGAATTAAATTGGTCAAAAGTGAGACATTTATGATACAAAAGGTTGTTTGTTTTTTTTACTTTCCATTCATCAAAGAATCCTGAAAAAATATATCATGGTTTCTGTTTTGAACTTTGATAAAAATCAGAAATGTTTTTCAGCAGCAAATCAGCATATTAGAATGATTTCTGAAGGGTCATGTGACACTGAAGACTGGAGTAATGATGCTGAAAATT
>JAUZSZ010000095.1:10423174-10433824 GCA_034780575.1 Labeobarbus marequensis | reverse complement strand
TTATTTCTTCCCTTACGGTTTCATAAAGGTGTGGAATAAGTTAAATTACATGGAAAGAGAAGGATACAGCTTCTTCACATGGGTTTGCATGTTCTAATAGATCCCCGTCTCTCTTTGTCCAGGTCTCCCAGGAGAAAGGGGAGAGAAGGGCAGTCCAGGGATCGGGACACAAGGCCCTCGTGGTCCTTCAGGGCCTCCAGGTAAGAGACTGTTAAATGTTACATTTAAGTCAAAATCAATGACTTCTTTGTCCTCAAGCCAGTGGTAAAAAAATAATTTCAATTCAAATTGTCTTCCTATTGCACAGACTACAGGAGTTTCCATTATTAAATGTCCTCTATCAAAGAAAACACAAGCTTGCAGACTTTTAATAACCTCTGCACACATCTTGATCTGCTTTTGGTTCCTTTGATTCCTGTCTAGAATATCAAGCAAATATTGAAACAATATTTGGGTCAGGGAGAAATGTTTTCATATCGATTTTAGCAGTACGGCTGGTTGGTAGACTTTGAAAAATGTCAGCGTCGGCTCGCTGTTAATTGCGCTTTGATCAATACTCTTCACAAATGAGATTCATTGAAGCAACATAGCTGTAACAGCCAGTGACATCTGAGAAGGGTGTGGATTGGAAAAGGCTAAAACTTGTATTTTGTGAGAAAGGAATCCAGACACATTTTGGGTGTGAAGTTCAGCAGGGTTTTGTGAGGCAGATGTTAATGGCCAATGTCTTATCCCACTCAGGGCCTCCTGGAGAAGGTCGGACAGGAAGTCAGGGCCCTCCAGGGAGACCTGGAATTCAAGGCACCTCAGGACGTCCAGGTATCCCTGGTAGCCCTGGTCCTGCTGGACCCCCGGGTTACTGTGACCAGAACTCCTGCATCGGATACAACGTTGGAGGTAATTCTCTCCTTCTCTTTCTCTCTCTCCCAAACTCCCTCTATCTGTCAAGTTTTCTCAATTTCATTCAAACTTTATTCTAACAGGTACTTTCAGTGGGTCTCATTCACTAATAATTGTGTGATCTTACAGTATGCATCAAAAAAGGATATCGGATGAAATTTCCACTACATTTTATGACATATGAACATATTTGTTTGTATCTTGATGAATGCAGATTACTCTAAATGGTAGAGCAGGAATTAGAATAACATACGCCCACAAGCATGGACACACCAATATAAAAAACAGCTTATACCAATATACACCAATATAAAAATCCACTCTCCACTCTGCTTCCTGAATATGAATTGAAGAAGCAAACAGGATGTACAGTTGCCATTTGAATTAGAATATTAGTAAGTACAAACAAAATGAACTGAAATTCATCCAGCTGTAAATTTTAACTAGAAAGGCAAAACTTGTCAGGGCTGGGTAGGGTGGGTATGGAATTGGATTGATGGATAGATAGATAAATGGACAATATAGACGAATGGATGGATGGATGCTATAGATAGATGGATTAATGGATGGTTATGATACAATACGGTATGGTATGATAATATGAGATGACAGTAGGATACTATACAATATGATATGAGAGAACAGATGGATGGATGGAAGGATGAGTGGATGGACACTATAGATGGATGAATGGGTGGATGGATGCTATAGATAGATGGATCAATGCATGGATGTGATACAATACGGTATGGTACTATAATACGATATGATAATATGAGATACAGTACGATATGAGACAGTACAAATGATGGATAGATTAAAAGATGTGATAGACAGAGACAGACAGATGGATAGCTAGACAGATAGACAGTCAGACAAACAAATGAAAACATTCAAGTTCTATGCACACACAGATGCGTATGCCCAGTTAGTGAATGAAACCCAGTGAAATCTGCATGTAGTTGTCAAGGAAACCATGGATACTGAACATCTGAAAGTCAATTACAGAGTTTGTCTGGTAACAGCGTCCCTAACGAGTCCTCATTGAGCTGTAGGTTTAAGACTGCTTCAGGCTTCACTGATAATAATCACCATACAGTAAACTGATGAGGGAACATACCACACCATCTTCCATACCAGGGGTCTCCAACCCTGCTCCTGGAGAGCTACCATCCTGTAGACTTCAGTTCCAACCCTGCTGCAACACACCTGCCAGTAATTATCAAGTAGCCCTGGACACCTTAATTAGCTTGTTCAGGTGTGTTTGATTGGGGTTGGGGCTAAAATCTGTAGGACGGTAGATCTCCAGGGTTGGAGACCTCTGCGTTAAACCTATAAAATTGTTGTAAATACTCACAGCAAAGGGAAATGTATTAGTGTATTCAAAGTCAGTTAGCACACTATGTGGAGCTCTTCATGATATAAAATTATATAAATTGATAATTATTTCAGCTACAAAGTCCCCTTTGTGCAGTTCTTGTAGATTTGGAACTGTATTTAACTTAAGCTATGAACAAGCAAATAATATTTTTAGTCCTGTCAAATGATTAATCGCAATTAAACGCATACAAAATAAACGTTTTTGTCCGCATAATATATGTATGTGTACAGTGTATATTTATTATGTATATATAAATACACATACATTCAGTATACATTTTGAAAATATTTACATATATATATATATATATATATATATATATATATATATATATATATTGCACAAAAAAGTAAAACATTTAAATAAAATGATAATGAATGTCACAATGCAAAAAAAATCTAATAATTAATGGGCTTAATTCAGTTTGTAATATTCATTTTTTGTTATTTGATTTATATATTCATATTTGTCAGTGGAATATGTTTTGACTCGTTTGATGTCTCGATGCAGGTCTCTCTCCTCAAATCTCAAGACAAGCTGGTGTCTCATTTATCTGCAAAGTGCATGTCAGTCTATATCATCAATGACATTTGCACCACTGTGAGTACTGGTGCTGTACATTAAGATAACTTCCAGCATGTGCTATTATAAATTGTACAGGTGTGTAGACATGCAGATCATCTAGTAATCCATCTGGGTATTATACGGTTTCAGCGTTTTCTCTGTTTTTATTTCCTGATGTTTCTCTCTTGACTAAGTGCTGTAATTGTTGATTTCAGGGAGGCAGCAGCTGGATGTGGAGACACGTGTTTGCTGAAGTGTTTGAGAAATCAGTGTCCAGCAGTGAACTGGACTCCTGTCTGTGGTCCCTGACCGCTGTGATTAAAGCAGTGCTGAGAGGAGACACAGGCCTGAATCAGAGAGGTACTGAATCTTCACACACGGACAGATGATTCAGACTGACTTGCTTTATTGTGCTTATGTAACTTAGCTGGAGTGGAATTACGTAGAAACGTATGCAAGATTTTAGCTGAAGTGGCGAGAGAGGCAGGACCTTAGGAGAAAATTTGGATAATTGACTGAATATTTAAAACTGGTAGAAAAGATGGATTAATTACAATGTAAACAACTCACCCTCTCAGAAATCATCACCTTCATTACATTTGAGCCTAAATGAACTTGCAATGACTTAAAAACAAGAAATGATGATTGGTTGCTAGGTTACATCTGGTTAAATCTGCATGTATATTCAGCATAATGTGTTTATCAAACATTTGATGACTAATAATAATAATAAAAAACAAAAAAACAATACCTTCCAACATAAAAAAGAATGGGTTGAGAATAGGTGAGTCATTATTTTTATTAAATCACCTTATTAATACAAATTATTATTAAGTCACCTTAAACTCATTTTTCCATGTTGGACATTATCATTTTTATAATAATAATAATAATAATAATAATAATAATAATAATAAGGCAAGGCAAGGCTTTATGTAAAAGGAAGTAAAATAATCATAAAAAACAAACAAAACAAAAAAACAGAAATTTAAAAACGTTTAAAATGATTAAAAAATTTATTTAAAATTAATAATAATAATAATAAAACTATTCAACATGCAAAAATTAGGTGATATTTATTACTATTATTATTATTATTATTACTATTGTTATTAAGTCACCTTAAACCCATTTTTTCCATGTTGGACATTATCGTATGAATAATAATAATAATAATAAACCAGTACCCTCCAACATGAAATAATTATGAAAATAAGGTGACATTGTTATTATTATTATTATCATTATTGTTGTTGTTATTAATAATAATGATAATATATTCAGTCATTATTTTTCATATGGGAATTTATTGTTTTATTATTTATATTGTTTATATTATTAATAATAATAATAATAATAATAATTTTTCTTCTTATTATTATTATTAGAATGGCAGTCAAACAACAGCTTGTAGTAACAAATGAATTACAAAATATTGTAGTTATTTTTGAAGCAATATAAAAATTATTTAGAATTGCATAACTGGGATGAGACTCTGGGTTTAATATGTAATGTGTTACTATAGACATAAAACGAGCATGAATTTACATTGGACTAAAACAACCAAACTTTGCCTTCTCATTTCAGAGGACATGCTTTCTTAATCTCAACTGCTTGTTTGTTTCCATAGATGTTTTGACGAAGCTTCTTTCTGGATTGAATTCCTCCATCGCTTGCTTGTACACCAGCCTTCTGACTCCAGACTCACAGGAACCTCACAAAAGAGAACCGGTGAATCTTTCTAAAACCATGTGTGAGTTCTTTGACCTCCTGGAGGTGCTCAGCGCTGCCCGGCTCAGATTCGGAGTCTGTTCTTCAGTTCAGAGAGTCATATTCGTTGAGTCGCGAGCGCTGCTTCACGTCGTGAGAGCTGACATGGAGTACTTGGTGAAGAAACGAGCGCTGCTGCTTCTGAAGAGAAGTCTTCTGCGGAGAGCTGGGGAGGACTGGGCTTCAGCTGAGGTTCAGTGTGAATCACGTGAAGATCACGGCCTGACGGAGGACGTTCTGATCATGGCAGGCGGAGTGTTACAGGAAGTCACTGCAGGCTGGCTGAAGGAAGTCCCTGTGAAAGCTCAAGCCAGTTTCTTTGGTGGGAACTGTGATGTGAGTCTCGGCGGGACGCAGAAGGACGATGTGATTCTGAGAGCCGTGAGCCTGATTCTGCTGAAGTCGCTGGACATAAACATTCAGTCCCCTCGATGGAAAGGTAACTGTCATACTAGAGTTCATGCGTCTTCACAATTAATACTAACAGCTAGAACATGAGAGTTCATCAAACAAACTTTACATACATGTCTCGACTGAAAGGGGAAAAAAAAGTATTTTTGATGTCTGAAAGTTTGAAAAGAGTTTTATATGCTATTTGGTTGCTAAGGTAGTGACTGCTAAGCGAATACTACAGTGTTGATAAATAGTTGCTAAGGTGTTTTAAATGGTTGCTAGGTATTAAAACACCCTTACTGCTTTAATAGAGAATACAAGTTAAATTTATTTTTAAGGAATAAGGAACATATGCTTTTATAAAAAACAAGTCTAGATATAATACTGCTTAATATTTTTGTAATAAAAAAAGAATTATGTATTGTATTGTTACTTAAAAACAAAAAAAAACATTAAAAATGTTTTTTTTTTAAAAAGCTGAAAATAAAATATAAATATTAGATGAAAAACTTAAACTTCAAACTGAAATACGCAAACAAAACTAATTAAATACTAAAGTATTAAACTAAAATAAAACTGAAAAATTATACAAATAAATTTAACTTAATAAAAGCTAAATAGGAATATAAAAAAAACTAAGAATGACGAAAGCACATAAAAAGGACAAAAAATGAAAACTGAAAATACAAAAAAAGCTAGTTCAAAATATTAATAAATGTTATCAAAGTATATAAATAATACTAAAATGCTAAATACTACTAAAACACTGGTGCCACCTTAACACCATAACATAACAGTCCTGTTCACAAATGAATTGCATTTTTTGAATGATTCGGATGCACTGATTCACAAAGCATATGGAAATCACGTGACTGTGTGAATTTTTGGCCACATCCAAGATCGCATAACTCTGAGTAGGAACTTCTTTTGGAAAAGTAATTAATTAGTGACCATTAAAATGTAAGCAAGTTCTTCACTGCCATTCACACATCTTCTCCATTGGGCTCATCTCACCAGAAACAGTAGATCACTCATAACTTTTTGCCTACTGTTTTCAAACACACTGCTCTGGTCATATACTGTTTTTTACCTACTATATTTTAGGAAAGTATGCAATTTCAGATGCAGCTTTTGTTTGGGTGTACAACTGACATGTTGGAATAAGAAATAGAAATTTCTAGTGTTTCACCTCGGCTCATATATAATGAAACATGCTATTTAATGATGTTCACCAGCAGAGGGCGACATATCCCTGTATAATACACGTCTTTCCTGTGTTTTTCAGGATCTCGGAGTAACATTGATGTCTGTGGGTATTTAACAGAGCTCATGTCGTTCCTCCAGCGTCACGGGACTCTGGTGTCTCCAGACGCTCACAGCTGCTCCTGGGTGTCTGTAGTATTTGCTGAACAGGATGACGACTTGATGGAATCAACCAAGACTTTGATTGGCCTGTATTTATATCAGAAAAGGTTTGGAATTGGTTTTATACATCCTGTTATAATGGAACTGTACCAAAATCTGTATTTGTTCCAACTGATATGGGTAATTGTGAGATCAGTGCTAATATCTGTAGACATATACAGCATTGCTGAAATTAAATGTAAATTAAAATAGACTCAAATGTTGCTTGATAATATGTCAGGTGTATTAATATAAATATACACTACCATTCGAAAGTTTGGGGTTGGTAAGATTTTTTCCAAAAAAAAAGTCTCTAAATCCTCCTCAAGGCTGCATTTATTTGATATAAAATGCAGTTTAAAAAAAACAGTAAAATTATGAAATATTATTATAATTTAAAATAACTGTTTTCTGTTTGAATATGTTTTAAAATGTAATTTATTCCTGTGATGCAAGGCTGAATTTTCAGCATCATTACTCCAGTCTTCAGTGTTACATGATCCTTCAGAAATCATTCTGATATGCTGATTTGCTGCTTAAGAAACATTTATTATTATTATATGTCTATCTACAAATATAGTTTGGAGACAATTTTCATTCTTAGTTGCTTATTATCATGCATATTACTAGCATATCAGCTGTTTATTAGTACTTATAAAGCTCATATTAGTGTCTTATTCTGCATGAGCATATTCTAGATCACTTAACCCTGCCCATACCTAAACTTAACAACTACCTTACTAACTATTAATAAGCAGCAAATTAGGAGTTTATTGAGGGAAACCCCTTAGTTAATAGTGAATATGTGTTCCCTATTCCTAGTCTTAATGACAAATATTCTTTCCTTTTCTTTACAGTTTGAGCTGCTCAGACTCTGGGGTTTGTGTGTGGGGTTGTAACCCTTACTACTTCTGCTCCGCTCCCTCTCCTTCGACCACAGTGTGCTGCTTGACTTCCTCATCTCCTCTGAAACCTGTTTCCTGGAATACTGCGTCTGCTACCTGAAGCTTCTCCGTGAGGACCGGCCGGGCTTCTGTAGGTCTTGTTGTCATATTGAAGATCATGAAGGTCCTGGAAGAAGAACCGATTCCTCTGTTCAAGCTCCTTCTGCTGTTTCAGAAACACTGTATGCTGTTCCCTGTACTAGATCATGCACAGGTAACAATGTCCCACGACTGGTTGATTATGGGAGCTCAGATGAATCCGAGGAGCCAGCAGAAGAGCGTGTTTCTGACAGGAACTCTGGGAATATTGAGGTAGATTGTAAAAGGACTGAATCTGTAATGGCGCTGGAACAAGTTGAGACTGAATATGCATCTGATTCTCTGTTAGGTAAAGTGTTTGTGTGTCTTATGGACTTGAGGACTGCTGTAACCAGACTACATAACAGTGGTCTCTTCCCATATAACCCTACCTCACTTCTAAAACTGTTAAACAGCATTGAGTCCCAGAAAAACAGGGTTAGTTAGCTTTGACTTGAAGCTAATGAACAAGGATAGATTAAAACTGATCAGAAATGTCAATCTGTTATGACCTTCTCAATTAATGCAGTGAATAAACATGTCTCTGAACAAAAAATCATTTTTGCATCAAATTTACTGCTATGGAGGGATTTAACAGATTAAATAAAATAAATATATGATCAAATGTTCAAATACAACATGGAATGCTGGATTTAACAGATAATTATACCATGAAATTATGAAATATGACATGGAATGTTCAAAAAATAAAAAGTATAACTGTACTTTATTTTTTTTAGGTGTGAAATTTGCTTTAAAATGAAAAACCTCATGAAATATGAATTTCATTTTAAATTTTATTTTCCCATTTATTTATTTATGCTTACATTTCATTGTACTTTCATTTTTTCATGTAAAATAATTTCACTTCTCATTTATTTTATGCTCACATTTTATTGTATTTTTATTTATTGCAGCATTCCATGACATTTTAAATAATCTTATTATATATTTATAAGTATATAAACTGCAGGTTTATTCCACTGACTGGGAAGGGAGGTCATTAGCATTTAAATTACATCACCAGCTAATGAGAGCAAGTTCATTTCCATCAGTTTATATGCAAATATCCAGAATCAACAACCATTCCTGTCGCCAACAGCTTTTCAGAAGGAAAGGCATCAGTACAGTAGACTACACAGCTGTTGCTCATTTTAATGTCATGATTAGGCTTGTTCGATAATTAGAATCTCTTACTGAAGAACATTTGATTAATTAAACTAATCAAGAATCCCAAAGGACAGAACCTTTCATTTTGTTCTAGCTCCTCAATATAAATAAACCTGATTAAATTGTTTTATATTTATTAAAATTGTCATATATCATAATTTCCAGAAAAATAACAAGCAGCACAACTATTTTCAACACTAATAATAATATTAAATGTTTCTTGAGCAGAAAATCAGCGTATTAGAATGATTTCTGAATGACACTGAAGACTGGAGTAATGATGCTGGAAATTCAGCTTTAATCACAGAAATAAATTACATTTTAAAATGTACTACAATAGAAAACAGCGATTTTAAATTGTAATAATATTTCTAATATTATTACTGCTGTTTATACTGTATTTCTGAGTAAATAAATGCAGCCTTGATAAGCATTTTTTTAATCTTAAATCTTAATTAAAAAATAAATAAAATTACTGACCCCAAACAAAGAGGAGAGCACAAATAATTAAATGTAATAATTATATGATCAGTTAGGAAATCAAAATAATTTTGGTGCAAATTATCTATTGCTTAACAGAAGTCAATATGGGGGAAAAAGACAATATGATTAAATATTGGTTCACTTGCATTTAACAAACAAAAACAAAGTGTGTTGTGGGTGAAATGATTGACATCTAAGAACTAGAATTGAGTAGTTCTCTATTGCGTCATGTTAATAATTAATCATATTGTTGGATCAATGCAGTTCATGATAAAATGCATTACTGGTTTTATATTCTTGTTTTTGTTGACTTTTTATGCACCAATTCTTGCATTGTGTTTGCTCACTGCTTGATGTCCAATGTCAAATCTGAAGTGTCCTGAAGTAACAGTAGTTGAGATCAACTGCTGGTGTCTCCTGAAATCCAGGTAATGAACGTGTGCAAGTACAGACGGCGTGGCACTGAGTCACTGCCTGTGCTTTATCTTATCAGGCTGAGTGAGCCGCTGATCTCGCCCTCTCGGCGCAGCTCTATCAGTTGCACAATGCAAATAAGGCGAGTCCTTAGGGCGCAGTTTTTGCGTGTGCATGAGTGAGCCCAACGAATGCCCGTTCACCTCGGGAAGGTGAGTAGGGAGGGGAGGAAACCAGTCAATTGCTACTAAAGCAGGGTGTGACCGCAAAGTATTTGAAACAAAGAGCGTTCCCGTGGGTCTCCACCGCAGCCGTGCTGTCATGTTACTCACTTTCCCACCGTCAGCAGCGAGCGGCGTGAGTTTAGACGTTTACCTGAGCACTGCGCTGAACCGCTGACAGGCAGCAGAGGTAAGCGTGCGGCTTTACTTGACCTTGGCTGAAATGCAATGCCAGTGCAATCTGAGTTTTAAACAAGACGGACGGAGAAAATAAGAAGGACTTTTACTGAAAGATGTTTGGAAAGTTTCTCTAATGAAAAGTAGAGCTTGTGGAAACCTGCTTTTTTTTGTTGTTTTAAGACTGGACTGTACCTTTAATTCCAAGTTTTTTTTTTTCTGTTTTGGGCATTTTAGGTATTAAATTGTTTCTTTTTGTTAATACAGTATGTTTAAAATGTGACTTGATACTCATTTAAACAAGACAAATGTAGAAAATATGATGGACTTTTATGAAAGATGTTTAATAAAAATTAGAGCTTGTGGAAACCTGCTTTGTTGAGTTTTAAGAATTGACAGTACTGTTAATTCCAGGTTTTTCTGTTTTTTTATTTATTTATTTATTTTATTGTTTTTTGGGAATTTTAGGAAACTTCATTAGTAGATTAACTTCTCTTTGCTTTGGTCTGTTGGTTTTTCTGATCTTATTAAACTGCTTCTTCTTGTTCCTGGGAATACAGCATGCTTGCAATGTGATTTAATAAACAGTCTGCATTCATTGACGAACAAGACAAATGGAGAAAAAGTAGGACTTTTATCAAATATAAGACTCTAAGATTAAAAGACTCTAATGAAGAACTAGATAGTAAAGTTTGAAGACAAACTTTAAGTTGGCTTGAAAAAGCCTAGCCAGAAAGTTTGTAAAAGTTTT
>JAUZSZ010000095.1:10344445-10356859 GCA_034780575.1 Labeobarbus marequensis | reverse complement strand
GAATGATTTCTGAAGGATCATGTGACATTGAAGACTGGAGTAATGATGCTGAAAATTCAGCTTTGCATCACAGCAATCAATTACAGTTTACAATATATTCACATAGTAATCAGCTTTTTAAAATTTTAATAATATTTCACAATATTACAGATTTACTGTGATATTAGAGATTTACAATATTATAGATATTTACCGTATTTTTAATCAAATAAATGCAGCCTTGGTGAGCAGAAGAGACTTCTTTCAAAAACATTAATACATTTTACCGACCACTTTTGAACAGTGGTGTACGCAGAATTATGAATTAAAAATCAAAGAAATTCATATAACTATATCTTTTAACTAGAATAAATCCATGTTTGTAATAAATAAACAAATAAAGTTTGTGTGTTTCATGGGCCTTACAGACAGAGGGAACAATAGATAGAATGATAGATGGATAGATGGATAGATAGATGGATGCCTGGATATCGTTCATACACACTAGACTCATTAGAAAACAGCAACTCTCCACCGTTTAACTGCAGATGCTTTATTTTATTTAAAGAAGTCTCTTAGCCACCAAATTGCAAAGGTTAAATGATGCCATGAAATGTATGATAGTCAAAAGAGATGATCATTTACCATGTTTTACACTGCAGTCTCTGCAAGCGTTTACTAAACAGGTCTGATTATTATGTAATGTTGGCATCTCTAGATTTCCGCACAAGTTTCCAAATTGGAAGTCTGACTTTCCGTTGCAATTTCCAAATAGGAAGTTGGAAATTCTGACTTTCCAAGTCGAATGGAATGCAGCGTTAAGTCCTATTATACAGCATGAGGTCAGAAATGCTTTCATTCGGACGGTTGGGATAGGGTGGCGGGTCACATCCTCCATGCGTGTTAGCTCTAATGGAAATCAGCGCTCTTAACTATATCCCTTCCCAGCCATTCGTCGCTAAACAGGATCTGTCGTCAGCACCCAGCTGTGTGTCACATTCACTTAAGCTGTGAAGGAACAAGAAGGGAAACCAGAAGCCCACATCAAAAACCCTTTGGAATAGAGGGACATCAGACAGCCAAAGTGACACGTCGCAGAGCACGTATGGTGAAAACCTTTGATGATTGCAGACTCACAACAAGAGACATTAATCTTAGCTGTCTGACGTTTTGTAAACAACAACGTCTTTGTTAATTCGAAAAGCCTATTTGATTTTTTTTCTTTTTCTGTCGAACCACCTCAAAGGTCCTCTGATGTTTTAGTTTGTCATTTGTTGACCACCAACGTTGGGGAAACTACTTTGAAAATGTAGCTTTCCAAACTACAACCTGCTCATAATTTAAAGTACACTACAGTCATGCTGTTCTTTTTAAAACATAGTCAGCTACACTACAAGCTACTAACAAAAGCTAATAATGTTAGACAGTTCACACAGCTTTTTCCTCTTTTTATTCCATTCAGAGGTCAGAATCTGTTGTTAAAAAGGTTAATGCCATAACATGGACTGAATGCTGTGTGAACAAAGCTACATGAAATGTCCGGTTAGATCTATTACAGTTTTCCCCTGTATGTATTATGGGAACTTACTGTTAACTTATTAACAGTTTTTCTGTAGCATTTTTACAGCAGTGTACAGTTTACCATGCAGTCACTATTACTGAAAAAAGTTAAAGTTACTGTTAAAGTTCTATATCAGTTTTATATCAGTTCTATATCTCGTAAACCTTGAATGCGTTGCAAGTCACTTTTGATAAAAGCATCTCTGCAAAATGCATGAACGTAAATGTAGTAAATGAGAAGCTTTGATACTTTTCAGCAAGAGTTGAGTAATGTAGTAAAGTCTGTGATGTCGCTGCTTTTACTGAGTTACTCCCCAACACTGAGTACCACAATCCCTGCTTGTTATTTGTTAACAATTCGGTGTTTAAAACCACAGCAGAAGTATCTGGTGTTCTGGCTCTCCTCCTCACCTGTTAGTCATTGTTTAAACTCAAAAATGGTTTTGGTGAAGTCAAATTACAGGCTCCGAGGCTGCGGCCACTGCCTCCCCAGAGTTCAGCCCTGCCAAAGACAATTACAAGAGGAAGCACAGCAGACATCTTTAACTCTTTGTTGTTGCAGATTTGAAGGCATCGGACGTGGTTGCTCTAGACTCAGGAATGCTTTTCAATCCGCAATTTCGACTGCTAATTGAGGGATTCAGAGGTGCCTTCTGCATGAGCTGACGTTGACGTTTAATTGTGTTTTAGCAAGGGACTTGCCTAGTTTGCTTGTTAGTACTTGGTGCAGCTCTTATCGTGCTGAGAAAGCAAAAATACAAAGTCTCTTAGATCTTCTTGGATGTCAGATGGGTTTCCTTTGGTGGCTTCTAATGTGGGTACGAATCTATTTGAATTCAGGCCAGTCGGGAATTAGGGGGGCGAATGCAAGTCTGGACGATATCCAGACATCAAGTGTTGTTTGGTGTTTGCATTAGTCTTTCTCTGCCCTCTTCTGTCTGTCTGCACTTTTCCGCAGACACCACAAGCCCTGATATATGTGTGGTATAACTTTACATTGATTCATTCCCAGATGCTGACATGAAGCTGTCAGCACCTTGCTCAGTCGTCAGATGGGTGCATGGGAAAACAGCCTCTTCTAAAGCATCTGTTTGCCATTTCACACCCAGCCCTGGCCTTCCCTGTTTGTTCCATAGGGCTCTGGCATAATTCTCAGCACGCTCACGTTAACCCTGATGCAGTGGCCAAACGCTATCAGTGTTGATCTGCCTAACAAAATCCAGAAAAATCAGCAAATATCTGAAAAAAAAAAGAAAAACACTTAGAAGGCCATTGGTGAGAATAAGATGCTTTGTGCGTGTGCGTGTGTGTGTATATATGGATAAAAGTGTCAACTTCTTGAAAATGTCCAAAAAGTAATCTCAAGTAATGTTTAGAATTTCTGGTATATTTATGTATTTTTTTTTAGATCTGATTTATTTTATTTTTTTTTGTGTGTATTTATTTTAGGAAAATGTGTTTCTAAATTTATTCTTAAATTTATTTATGCATATTAAATTCATTTGATTTTTTTAAGTGAAATTTATATACATTTTATTTAATATTTTGTGATACACCCAAGAGGCCAAAAAAAACAAACAAACAACAACAAAAAACAAATCAAGAAAGTTATATCTATCTATCTCATAGGTAAAATTAAATTTTCTTGCAATTTGTAAAAAGCCACAAAATTGTATTATAAATCTCTGAAATGTATAATTATAGATCCCAAAATGTATTTTTATGTTTTGGGGTGATTTATGTTGTTGTTTTTCTTTTCTTTTATTTGTTTTTGGAACACATTTTTAGGTTCTAAAAAAATAAAATAAAAAAAAATTCAGTTTTTGGAGTGAAATATTTGTATGTGTATTTTATTATTTTATTTTATTTCTAAATTTGCATCTCAAAATGTATTTTACATATTACATAACATTTATATTGTTATTTTTCTTTTATTAGTTTTTGGAATGTATTTTAGCTTCTAAACTAAATGAAGGAAATCTAATTTAATTTTTTTGAGAGAAATATTTTATTTGTTTTATAGATTTAGTTTTGTTTTATTTTGGTTCATATTTTTAGGTTCTACAAAAACATTTCCTAATGCAAAATTTCTTTTGGTTTTGGGATAAAATATAACCCAGACATCTTGACAGGCGTTGTGGGATTCACCCTAGCGTGTGTTTGAGTGTCTGTCAGTCTTGAACGCTAGTTAGCGGTTTTATGCATCGGATGTAACAGAAATGCTCTATTGCAGTCGCTGTCTGAAGTTTTGGTGTCATATTGAGTTCATGCCACTCTTGTCTGGTTGTTGTAACTTCTCTTGAGCATTGTGGCAGGTTCACTGCTCATGCAAACAAGAGTCGAGCAGGAAATGAGCTGGATTTGATTAATTTACTGTTGTTTTGAAGTGTTACTCCTTAAACTGATGGATGAACACCACGCAGGGGAAAGGAGCGCACAGTTAAAGCAATTAACTGTGGTTAAAGCGTGGTGGTTTTCCCACAATGCACTATTTAACCATCAGAGGTCAGGTTCAGGCAACAGGCATCCAAACAAACACAACAAAACATTTTCAGCAGGACCCTTTTGTTTCGCAGATATATTGAAGCTTCTCAAGATATTATATATCAGCTTTTCATTCCTTGTTTACTAAAGATTATTTGCTGTTTTGCTTTGAATGTTTGCTTTTGTTGCCTTGAGTCTAGTTAGTTTATTTCTCTCATAAATAAGTAATACACAAGTCAATGAATATGCAGTGAACATCTCAGTTATGTGTCCCAAGTCCCAAAATTCATCTGCCAACCTTGCGATCAAGTGTCTTAGGAGAAATAAAAGACACAAATGAGTCATTAATCAACTTTTAGGAAGAGTATAGAGTTATAAAGTGAATGTAAATAGCATAGATTCATTTGTGGAAGAAATTATGAGAGATGTTTAGTAAGTTCTCTGACTTATGACTGCAAAATTTGGTGTCTGAGCATCATTTGAGATATTTTTGAGGTCTCTGAAACTCTAGATGAAACAAATGTGAGATTAACAGGAGAAAAATCTGAAAAGGAGTCTCCATTTGCCCTCTTTTTAATCTCATTGCTGTGTTGGAGAAACAATATAGATCTCATTTGATTCCCTTTTCTATTATCTAACATTTGTCTGTGTTTCTCTCTTGTCTTGTTTTCTCTCTCCAGAACAGATTTTTGCGTCCACAAAGATGAGCCTTGTGACACAGTTGGTGAGTCTAGCTGAACCGCTCTTTTTTTTTGATGGATTCTTCTCTTAGTTACTTCATGGGAATTTATAACCACACACACAAATACCTCAAAAATAAAATGGGATATCTCTTGCGGTCTGTAAAAAGCCACAAAATTGTATTGTAAATGCTTGGAATATCTATGTCTTGTTAAGCCACAAGAGAACATCTGTTACCATGATTTTAGCACTGCATAGCATAATAACCACCCAGAACATACTACAGTCATGTCAACAAGCTTAGAGGGGTCATCAGATGCAAAATTCAAAATTTCATGTTGTTTGAACATAAGTGTGTGTTAGAAGTGTGTGTACACACTCATCCTATAATGATAAAAATACACCCAGTGGTTTTTTTTTTTATCTCTATTTTAAAATCCCCTTTCTCAAATCAGGCTGTTCTGAGGTTTCTGTCAGAATGACGTATTTCTGTACAGACCCCTCCCACGATAGTTGATTGACAAGCCCGTCTTACCTTAGACCCGCGCTGAGTGAGCTGAGAGCTGTCCGCCATTGTGTCGAAAAGGGAAAGACAAGAACGTCTCCGATTGAACAATTTGAGGTGTTTTGTCGTTGGAAGTAATAATGAATATAGCAGTTGTCATTAACTCCCGACATCTGAGCCGCTGAAGATGCAGAGGATTAACGTAACTTTCGCTTTGAAGTGAATACGCCCCCCCGATCTGCCTAAATGCGTCTATGTTCGTGCAAATCATTCGTGTGTCAGCTTCATCTACAGAGTATAACAGGGGATTTTTTGTGAATCTTTGCAAATCGCCTTTCCTAATAATGTGCTAGTTAGCCAGTTTTGTGGCTGAAGTAAACAGTACTGCTCGTCACCCCCACGGAAGAGAGGGGCGGGGTCAGCAGAGCTCATTAGCATTTAAAAAACATGGACTAAAAAACAGCTTGATGAAAACAGAGCTGATTTTGACAGGGTAAAGAAGGGGTTTTTTACGCTACCATTGAGAATTTTTAACCAAAGTATATTTTAACCAAAGACCCTAAAGAATCATATCAACTTGTGCATCCGATGACTCCTTATGTGTTCTTTAAAACACATAAAAATAACAAGTTTGTTCTATATGTATTATTTTTAGGAACATAATTTTAGGTTCTAAAAATACTTTATTAATCTTTAATCTTAAAAAATACTTTATTATTTATTTATACCTTTTTAAAACATTTTTAGGTTCTAATTTTTTTATGCAAAATTTCTTTACATTTTTCATTTGAAATATTACCCAGACATAAACACTCATACCTCAAAATGCTGTATCTCTTGCAATCTGTAAAAATCCCCAAATTTTCTTGTAAAATCAAGAAATAACTTATAGCATTTAGTATTTAAGTACTTTAGTATTTATACCTTTAGTATAAAAGTATTATTATATTTTAGGAACATACATTTAGGTTCTAGTACTTTTCTAATGCAAAATTTTGTTTGATTTTGCGGGTGAAGTTTTTGTTCACTTTTTTTTTAATTTATTTTTTTTTTAACTTTTTTAAAACCTATTTTTAAGCTTTACATTTTTATGCACAATTTCTTTTGATATATGAAATGAAATATGACCCAGGAACTCAAACATATCTTGAAAATTTCTTGCAATTTCTTCTGAAAAGCCACAAAATTTTATTATAAATCCTTGAAATAACTAAAAATCTTGTTAAGCCACAAGAGAACATCTGTTACAGTGATATTAGCACCAACCGCATAGCATCACCCTAATAACCACCCAGAACATGCTGCAGTCATGTCAACAAACTCAATGTGGGTAAGCAGCTCTCACAATTTATTCAGAAAATAATGTCAAAATGTAGTTTATGTGTTAAAGTTCTTCAAGTTGTCTGTATGTAGCCAGTTTCTTCTTTCATAAATCTGTTGAACTTTTTGATATGGACCATTAAGTATTCTGACATTATCCCATCAGTATTCGGTCATTGATGGAGAAACACGAAACAAGAGATGAATGTTTGCTGAATAACATAAACATGCCTTTGGGTCTTGAGAACGTCAGTCCGTGATCTTTTTAATCCAGAGCTTTCGTCATCGAAACCTCGATTTCTTCCAAACTCAGAACAGATCTCAGATCCTCTGGCGATCCTTGAGTCCTGGCCACCTGCCGCTTGTGCATTTCTCTGTGTGGGGCATTTGAAAATAGTCCTGTCACTTCCCCTCTCCTGACCCCCTGGATTCCTGCCATTCATGAGCAGAGCCAGGTGACTCATATTCACCCGTATCCCAGCGTACCCCGGGGAATGATCACTGAACTGTGATCTGCTCTTGAGCTGTGTTCCAAAAACCAGTCAGCTTTGTTTTTCTGCTCTCTAGAGAGGCAGCGGTCTAATAAGGCAGCAACCTATTAGAAATGAACCCTCATTCACTACTGTTCAAAAGTTTGGGGTTGGTAAGATTTTTGTTTTTGAAAGCAGTCTCTTATGCCCACCAAGGCTGTTTATTTAATAATACTGAAAAATTATTACACTTTAAAATAACTGTTTGCTAGTTGAATGCATTGTAAAGTATAATTTATACCTGTGATGCAAAGCTGAATTTTCAGCATCACTACTCCAGTCTTCAGTGTCACATGATCCTTCAGAAATAATTTCTAATATGTTTATTTGCTGCTCAAGAAACATTTCTGTCTATTATCAGTGTTGAAAACAGTTGTGCTGCTTAATATTTTTGTGGAAACTGATACATTTTATTTTTTAGGATTCTTTGATGAACAGAAAGTTCAAAAGAACAGCATTTTTTGAAATAGAAATAGTTTGTAACATTGTAAGTGTTTTTAATATCACTTTCAATCAATTTAATTCATCCTTGCTGAATAAAAGTATAAAAAAATACCTCTTTCTGACCCCAAACTTTTGAGCAAAAGTATACAAAAATAATTTGGGGGAAAAAAAAAACATAAGTAAATAGCGAGAAAGTTTGCTAATAGAAAGAAAAATATTTGGTACATTACATTAACATTTTTTTTTACTAATTATTATTATTTTTTTTTACATTAGATGAATTATAAGTATTTTTACATTTAAGTCTAATTTTGTCTGAATTCAGTAAAATACATTTTTGAATTGATTGTCCGCAAATGAGAGACATTCACATTTCACATTTTGGCCAAAAAGGTGTCTTAGAAGGCAGCATAACATTTGTCAAGGTCAAGGTCTGTCTGGTGGCATGGCTCAGTTTGCCCCTGCTGGTCAATGCTGTGACTACAACATTTCAAAAAGCATCATTCTCCATTGACAGGTATTTAGAAGTAGTCATGTTCTGGTTACAATTTTCTTTACTCACATTGTTATATTTTATTCTCTATTTGTCAAGCTGCGTTAAAATGCAAAAATTGTGAATTTTATAAACAATCCATCATTGTCAGTTTGAATAAAAGGCATTAAAAGAATTTAGTGTTCAACATATTTAATTAATTGCAACATTCTAGCAATATAAAATTCTAACTAAATAAAAGCATTTTTGCAAGAAACATTGTAAATTGTAAATATTTCATTTCTTACATTATGAGACGTGTTCTCTGTAAAGAATGCATGCAATACTGCCTGAATTTGGCCCAAAGATGGTAAATTAGGCACCATTGTAATCATGCTTTCCACCTTATACAACAGCTATTGCATGACTATGAAGGCAGCACACTAGGTTTTGGAACAGTGAAAGTCCAGTGACATATCTCAAAGTTTTAACAGGCCATGCTGTTAAGTCTAAGGTTTTGTTAAACACATAAAGGTGAAAATTCGTCCATTCTAGAGTTTCCAAACACGCTCAGCAGCATGCTTTTCTTTATCGTCTGCATACCACAAGACCGGCATCGCATCCAGAACGGATTGCAAGCGCAGAAGCCACCTCAGGACCGTTTGTTCAGTTCCAGACAATCAGAGCGGGCCGTAATTGTTCCGGCATGATGGAAATCATTTGGTCACAGTGCTGCTATTATGCAGCAACTGGGAATGGCATCCCTAGAATGATGAGTTTGAGCGGACATCTCTCTGTTTGGGTGGCCCAGTTCCTTCAGGGGAACATTGACATCAACCGTGAATAACCTGCAGTCTGTAGAGGCAGCCAAGTGAAGGCCTTCATGTCAAGACACGTAAGATAAGCAGACTTTCTATTTCTGTTCCACATCTTTGTTTTGCATTTAACACTCGCATGATGCAATTCTATAGTTATTTGACTGTATATGGTCTCGAGTCGATTGGTAGTAGGGTTGGAGTAACCGAGTGAAGTCTGGTGAGTGTCCGTCAAACGAGAGCGTTTGGGATAACGGCGCCAGTGATGAAAGCAATGACCTCACTGATATCAACTTCAACCCACTTTATGCCCCACTAGCAGTAGAAACTATGTTTACAGCATTGCAATGTGATACATTTGCATTTTAAACTGTTTAGAACAAGAGCCATATTTAACTTGAACAACGTTAAACTTTTAATCCCAAGCTTTCTGCAGATGTTTCAACCGTGTCATAGTTTAAGATATGCACGTTTTTGTTGAATCATCAAGATTAAAAAAAACACAAATTAACTTTGTCTTTGGCAGATTTTGTTTCAAAAACAAAATAGTTTATATTGCTTTAACCCTCATGTTTTGTTCCGGTCATTTTGACCGAGAGGATTTTCTTTTTCCCAAAAATGCTAATTAATGTTATTCCATTGGATTAAAACCTACTGACTTTGCTCTCACAGGGGATAACAACTTCCCTAAAAATGTATTTTCTTTTTGGAAGTGAATGATCATAGTCCACATTGATCTGAGATTATGCACCTCTGATTTTGAATGAATATTGCCAAAATGATCCACAGATCATCATAGTTTTATGTACTCATAAACTGAGATGCATGAGCTCAGATCATTGAGGACTAATCAGTTCCAAAAAGAAATACAAAACTTGTGCTAACTGAAAGAAAACAAGTTGATTAAAAGATTGAATGTGTGATTTGGTGATAATTTCATAATGACATATTTACGAGCAGTTTTAAAAGGCTGGATATTTTTGACTGATTTATTTTGAAGGATTTTCAGCACAGCACAAGGGTTAAATCAAATGGTTTTGAAAACAATAGGTAAACCTCAAAAAAAAAAAAAAAATCCTCCTGCCAAATTATGCAATACTGGAAATGACCCATTGCAAACTGTGATTTATTTGTTTAAACGCCAAAAACTCTACTTCTGATGGCAAAACGGCTCAGGTGTTTTTTTCCCATTTTGAAGGTCATTATGAATTATTTACCTGTGTAAATGGGCCAAATGTGCTCATGAGATTGCAGCAAAAGAAATATTTGCCTAAAAAAAGATGTGGAATAGTTTAAATGTTAAACACATGTTGCATTTCCTCTCTTCCCATTGAAATGCACACCTAACCGTCTGGAATCACCCTCTGAACTCAGTCAAAGGCTGTAATTATTAAACGAGAGGAATTTCCCTATTCATTCAGGTAGGAGGAGCGGATACGCCTCGTCTTGGAGATCATTCAGAGCAGAAGTCTGTGTTTAAATGGAGCACCTCTCTTTTCAGCTGACGTACAAGGATCCCATTGAGATAGAGTTTGATTGAGAAGGGATAAGCTCCTACCTCAGGCTTAACGTCTCCCATCTCAGATTCACTTCCTGGCTTTTGAAGTCTCTGTTTCTTTGAGTTCTTCGCCCTGAGCAACGTTCCACGACTCGAGTGAGATCTGATACGAGGGGTTTAACTTTTACAGCTGCCCCATAAGACCGATACAGATTGGCACGTTTGTTTTGTCTGTTAAATAAATATAAATTTTGGAGAAGTTTTCAGTGCTTTCTGTGCTTCATGCATTACTACACTATGGACAATAGACATGTTTTGCCCACAAAATCTCGACGAAATTTCACTAATATGACCGCACCTTTTGGCTTAGTGGTTTGTTCAATCACTTAGCCCTGTTCACACCAAGAACGATAACTATAAAGATAATGATAAATATATAGATCTAAAAATCGTTCTCAATAAAGAATTGCAGAGTCCACACCATAACTATAACGATAAAAGCACAGAGAAACGATATCGTTGGAATCATTTTCAGACCGATTTTGTCCAGCTGATGAACGATACAAAAATTGACAGCCAATCAGAATCCATTCTGCTATAATGAGCTGGATAATTTAAAGCGGCAGACGAGTGTGCGCTTAGAATAAACAGACGATATTTTTTGCTGGTGTGGACGCGAAATATATAGTTATCTTTATAGTTATCGTTCTTGGTGTGGACGGGGCATAGCACTAAACATGAGGTTGTAAAAATTGATCATTAAAAGACAACAGATCTCTGAGCAGAGGTCTCATAGTTTTAATAGTTGACCTTTTTCTGGTACAAACAGTAAAAACATGCCTCAGTGTTTTGGGATTTCCATTGTGTCCTGACTCGGATGTGGGATGTTTAGTCATAATAAGCAACTTCAGTTTCAACCACTTTGCTGTGTTTATTGATATTTGCTTCAATGAAGCGCCACAGCCATGAGCTGAACTTTAAATCACGGTCTAGCGCTACCCTAAAGCATACATTCATCTGAAGGCCACAAGAAACGCCATGAGGAATTGTGAACATAAAAACCTCACAGATGTCTTTTCATGTCTGTTGTTGAAGTTTCTGTAATATGGCAACAATCCTGATGTTCAGTTCTGTGGACCGTCTCCATGGTTTTATAAGCACTCCTGCACTGTAGGCTCAACATTTCCTGTTTTCTGTGGGCCGTTTGAGGGCTTGAGAGGGACGGTTCAGTGTGGGACTGTAAAACTGAAGCTTTAAATGGAGCGTTTCATGGAAAACAGTTCATTAAACTCAAGAAAATCCTAGACGTAGTTTTCCCTGCTCAGGTACATTTCTGTTTTACGTACTTTGTGATTTCAGTATTCAAAAACTTTTTTTCTGACACATACTAAACCATAATAATTATACATATATTTATTTTATATAATATACAATGTATTTATTTAATATATAACAGGTTAAAAACTGAGTTTTATTTCATTTAATCCCATTACTGTGTAGAATAAACAATAGAGATAGAAAAGGTGTTATCACTATGCTTTTGAATTTTTTTGATTGATTTATTAAAATAATAAAAATAGTAAATAAAAATTAAAAAAATAAATTCTGTTAAATAAAAATATTCTTAAAATAGTGCTAAATAAATACAATTTTACATAGTAAAATGTATTATGAATGTCATTTCTTTTTGACTTTAGGCTGACAACCAAACCTGGCCCAGAGAACAACTGAGATATTAAAAATCTAGAATAAACAATTGAGATATTAAAAAGATCTCATTTGACTTTTTTCTTGTTTCCCAGGGAGCTTTCAAGGAAAAATCTGGTTATAAATCTGGTTGTAATTTGGACTGTTGATATTTGTTTGCATGTTTGTTGTCTCAAATGTTTTAAATTAAAGCAGCTCAAACTCTCTCCGCTTGCTGTTGGAAACGGGAAATGAGGAGAAACGCAGTGAAAATTGAATAACACACTGATAGAATGATGTCCTACTGCAGTATCTATATAAATATAATCTCTCTCTCTCTCTCTCTCTCTCTCTCTCTCTCTCTCTCTCTCTCTCTCTATATATATATATATAATAAAAATATCTCTATCTCTCTCTCTCTCTCTCTCTCTCTATATATA
>JAUZSZ010000095.1:9890826-9901154 GCA_034780575.1 Labeobarbus marequensis | reverse complement strand
ACTCTGCAGGGAACCCTTCAGATGAGACACCCGAGAGAGCAGAGACTCCAGAGACGCCTCCAGCTGCTTCTCCTCCCTCTGCTATCGAAATAAAACACAAACACACCACCCTCAGCTCTTACATGACCTAATAAAACAATGATGAATGTTAAAAAAAGAAAAAAAAAACTCTGCAGTGTATTGCTCGACAGTTAGCATGCCAGCACTCTATCCGCAGACAAAACCAACCGCAAAAAAAGCTCTATTTTCGCAAACTGCACGCGTGCTTGCGTCATTAATTGTAAGTGAGTTTTTAGAAATGTGAAACAGCGGTAAAAAATAAGCTTAAAGTAAAAATATTTAACAACTTACCTGCATTTCAAAGCCACTGTCCAAGCGGCACAATAAAGCGGAAGTAAACAAACACTTGCAGCAACAAATAGAGTCCGACTGTCAAAACGCGCCCGAGAAAACGGTTCCTAAACTTTTCTAATATATAGTCGTAAAACTATCTCCTCATAATTTTGAGACCGGTATTGTAGTTTGTTTGTTCGAATTTAATGATCAGAAGAAAACGTAGACTAAGATCTCAACTTTTTATACTTCCAGCTGGACTTCAAAGATGAAGTCCAAAATACATCTTAGCACATGGAACTAAACACACGCTTTAGGAATTCGACACATTTAATACAAATGAATACATTTGCAATTCAGCTTTTATCTCAAAATGTCTTTAATGTAACTTTTAATGAGTTAGAATTACATTAAAAATAATAATATTATAATTAACGCGAGTATACATTTTTTTCTGTGTAATTATAAACGTACATGAGGGCTTTTATTTTGAATTCGTGAACGGGAAGTGAAGCAGCTGCAGTCAGATGAACTGCAGTTTACGGACACAAACCCTCTAAAACTCGCTCAAAATCAACCTGCCAGTAATGAGAAGCACGGCATGGCAGACAGACAGGACAATGAGGTAAACTAAACTCTTGTTCGGACCGGTCTTGTGTGTTTGTTTCATTCAGTTCCTTCGGAATTGTTTACTGCTTGGGTAACAGAGCAAATAAACAGAACAGGAGGAAAAACATTGATTTTAGGAAAAATGTGAGACTTTTATTCTGTTATTCCTGCACAGAATGCCTTTTTCTAACCTGTTAACTAAATAAGAGATATTTGGGAGAGGTTTAAGGCGGAGGTTGGAAGTAAATCAGTTGAATGCAGTTCTGTCATGTGTCTGCAGCCCCTCCCTCAGACTGCACAACAACAACATGCTCTTCATATACTTCAGTCAAATTAAATGTGGACACACTGCATGCAGTTAAATCTATTCTTCTTCAGATTTACCTCAAGCTTTTTAAAATTGTCCAGCAGTGGATATATATTGTTTCAGTGAAACACTGGACTCATCTTTAACCCTGTCAGGAATCAATCAGACAGTCAAACTATAAAGACCTTTTATTCTTGATTTTGTTTTCTTTTGTATGATAAACAGGTTGGTGTCTTTGTCTGGTGTCTTGAAGTAGAATGATATTTCAATTTTTTGCTTAGTTATGTACCACTTTTTACATGTTTCTAGAAGGATAACTACGAATTCAACAACACTTTCAGATGGTGAATGCAAGTATCTGATGGCTGGAGATCTCTATGGTGTCTATAGAGCCACTAAACCCATAACCAGATAGGAATAGAATGTAATGAAATATGCTCAATGTTAGATGACACCTCCTGGGCCGGTATTAATTTAGAAAAATGCAAACAAACATAGAATTAGCATTTGTATGTTAAATAATTTTTTAAGGAACTTTTATACACATGCACAATATTCTCTTTAGCCTGTGTATTTGTAAACATTTAAAAGGGCCTTTATTTTTTTATTATCTTAAAGATGATGTATAAGTGGAACTGAAGTTATATGGTGAACATATGTTATACAGCGTAACTACAACACATTCAACATCATCAGGATTAATGTTGTCTGTATCTGTCAAAAAGCATCTTATTTCTCGTTTCAAGAACCAAAGACCAGCCTTTTATCCAGGGATTTGCTCTTATATTGACATGCAAATGTTTGTTCCCATGTCAAATGTTTTTTGCTGGCTGTTTTTTGGTGTTTTTCTCTCTGAAGGTGGAGGAGGCTGAGCAGGTGTACCTGCTGATGAAAGAGGAGTACAGGATATCACGCAACGTGCGTCTCTCCTGGTTCCTCAACAGGCTCAATCAGATCGTTCGGCCCAGTCCTCTGTCTGAGCTGGTGAGAGAGAGTTTGCTTTGATTCCATAATCGACTAATGCTCTCGCATTGACTCGGTGTGAATATCTAGAGAAAAGGGTGATTCTTAGGTGATTTCATTCTAATAAACTATTGTCCAAAAGTTTGGGGTTGGTAGGTTTTTGAACGAAGCCTCTTCTACTCATCAAGGCTGCATTTATTTGATCAAAAATAAGGTAATATTGTGAAATATTTTTAAGAGTTTAAAATAACTGTTTTCTATGTGAATATATTGTAAAATGTAATTTATTCCTGTAATCAAATATGAATTTTCAGCATCATTACTCCAGTCTTCAGTGTCACATGATCCTTCAGAAATCATTCTAATATGCTGATTTGCTGCTCAAGAAACATTTCTGGTTATTATCAGTGTTGAAAACAATTTTTAAAAAATCACTATTGTTGATGAATAGAAAGTTCAAAATAGCAGCATTTATTTGAAAAATATTTAATGACATTATAAATGTCTTTAAAGGGTTAGTTCACCCAAAAATGAAAATTCTGTCATCATTTACTCATCCTCAAGTAGTTCCAAACCTGTATAAATGTCTCTGTTCTACTGAACACAAAGGATAATATTCTGAAAAATGTGGGAAACAGAGCTGTTCTGGGGCACCATTGACTTCCATAGTAGGAAAAAAAGCAAAAAGAATTAGCTTTTTTTTTTTCCTTCTATGGAAGTCAATGCTGCCCCAAAACAGCCTAGTTACAAACTTTCTTCAAAATATCTTCCTTTGTGATCGGCAGAACAAAGAAATTCATACAGGTTTGGAACTACTTGAGGATGAGTAAATGACAGAACTTTCATTTTTGGGTGAATTATCTCTTTAATGTCAATTTTGATGAATTTAATGCATCTGTGATAAATAAAATCATTAATTTCTTTAAAGTTTTTACCAGTTAAGTTTTGAATGGTATTGCATGTAGTGCATATTATTACTATATTACAGTCTGATTGTTGAAATTATGGATCCCTCTTAACAACAGGCTAAAAAATATAAAGATTTGTTTGTAGCTCTATTGTTTGGCCTTAAAATGACCAGCCGTATTTGTCTTGTAAGCTGTCTTGCTGAAGGGGATGGTGATGAATCACTGGGGTTCATCTGGGGTTTGAATCTCCAGTCTTTGTGCGCTTTAAGCGTAATGCCACACCACCACAAAACCTAGATATCCATCTACAGACATCTCCATATGAAGGACGTACAGCTTTTAGATCCTCAGAACAAACAGAGAGATCATTAGCAATTCTGAAATACAAGTTTCAATATTTTGTTACAGGCGCCAGACAGACACAGATCACGTCGCCGTCAAAGCTGCTGGAAGAGCGCTGCATGAATGCATGGCATTCAGAAGTGCTGCACTTTTTTTTTTTTTTTAGCTTTTTTGTTTGAGAGAGCATTTGATACTGTATTATGGGTGTTGATATTTTATTGCAAAATGATGTGCAAAAGGAGTGCACAGCCTAGAAAGATAAATGCACATGAAATTGATTTGGCTGACATGAAACCATAAATACAATTTTGTGTGGAAACCCAGCTTCAATACTAAAATACTGTTCGCCAAAGTTACTTATTCTCCCTTCAGACAGGAAGAAACTGATCCTGATACAGTTTTTAGTAAAGATGAAGCTCCAGTCGGCCCTGTAATGAAAGTTTTGTTGAAGTGCAAATGAAGAGAAGGTGATGTTGTGTCTCACTATGCGGCCCAGTTATAGCATAAATCACTACCACAAGACCAACAGCAATCTGTGTTTAGGATGCGAGTGTGCTGGTGTCAGCTGTTTAACTAGCTTAACCATTGAGAATGGTTAGAAAGCTTCACCAGCCATGTTAACGAGTGAACAACATGGCTGTTTGTAATTATTCTGAATGAATAGTCAGCTAGGCAAAGCTTAGATTTCTCTTTTTACCTAATTTATTTCAAGCTATTTTTATTCTTTATAGCAGTACATTGTAGAAATGCAACTTCATAGTACATTTCAGTGGGGAAAATAAAATAAAATTTGTATCCATCCATCCATTTTATTTATTATATATTATTTATTTATTTAGTCTAATAAAAATAAAATAATTTTGCCTTTTTATAGAAATTAAGATAATTTTGTCTAATTGTAATCCATCTATTCTCCAAATCTCTTGTCCTGTGCAGGGTAACGGGGATAATTCTGATTAAAAAAAGAGAGATTTTGCCTGATTATCATCTATCCATTTATCCATTTTTGCATTTATTATTTAATTTTTTTATCTTTTAATTTTGTGCAATAAAAATAAAGTTTCCTGTGTATAGAAATTAAGATTATTTATCCTAATATAATTCATCCATTCTCCAAACCACTTGTCATATGTTTTATTATTTAATTTAATTTCATTTCCTTTCATTTTGTCTCATTTTATTCCGTTTCACTAGTAGAAGACTGTTTTTAGTATATGTATAATACCAAAACATTTCTCAGTGTTTGTTGGGCATGAACCTAAATCAGGAAAATTTCCCTAAAAACACACATTTGTGCTGGTCTCAGTGTGTTTCGGCAATAATCAATAGTCTCTGGAAATAATCAGTCAGTACATGATGTTCTCGTCTCTCTTATTTTCTGTCTCAGTCTCTCCGCTTGTCTCCATTTATATCTGTCTCTCTCAGCACGCATGGTCCAGTTTTGTGCCGCTCACTTCTCCTTTGTTACCATGACAACCGTGATCCGTCCCGTAGGTGCTCCTGGGATTTGGCCAGGTCTCGCTCTCACGCTCGCTTCCTCCGAGACTCTTCCCATTCAGAAATATCACCGGCGACACGTTACCGGCTCATGATTTCCCATGCCGAGATGAAAGCGCCGTGGTGTTCTGTAATGGTTTTTCACATTTAGAGACATAGTGAGTTAATTGCGGAGGGAGGCAGGGGAGAGTTTGGGTTCCTGTGGAAACTTGGATGCTTGGATGTTTTTGCCCTTGTTGCATTTTTGTTTCAGATTTTCCCCTTCGTTCTTTCTGTCCTCGAGAAGTTCAAGTGCAGTTCAGTGTTTTGGGTTTGATCCATCTCAATCCTCTGTTGCTCCATTGCTGGTGGCCTGGTGTGATCCCAGTATGTGTGCGTGCATTTCAGACCGTTAATATCTGCATCCGTGTGTGTTTTCATGGGCAATTTCCTACCAGCTCTTGATTTAATAGGGTTTTTTTTTTTTTCGTTTTGAGGTAATATGCTTTCCTTTAGATAAGGAAAGTGGCCCTTATTTCATTTGCAGGTATATTTGAAGCTCAATGGCACATCTTATTGATAGTGAAACTGAACAAAGACATCTTAGCTTCTCAAAAGGGAATTTCCATTCATCTCAAAAGCAGCCAGAGAATCGGTTTTCCTTGGAAAACACAAAAGCTTGGTTCCAAACCTAGTGAGCTGCCCACGTACGCAGGATTTTAAGCCATCGACGATGCATTTTGACTCAAAAGGTAGGCTGTGTGATTATGCGGAGACACCAGTGCATGTCTCTTTTTGGAGAGCACAGCCCCATAGTGCACTGTGACATGCTCACTGTATTTTAGTGCGAGAAATGTTATATTATTTTCAATATATTATTTTCAAGTTTGGGCTAATTTAAAATGGACTATGCAGTGTTTGCATGTGTTGTGTATTATTATTATTATTATTATTATCATCATTATTATCATCATTATTATCATCATCATCATAATTATTAATAATAATTTGTTTAATAATTGTTTGTTTGTTTTTGTCATTATTAATTTAAACTTATTCAATTATTTATTTGTACTATAATATAGTTATTGCTATAACAGTAATTATAATAAAAATAGGTATAGTTGTTGTTGTTGTTAGTATTAGTATTATTCATTTAAAATTACTAAATTGTTAGTATAATATAAAAAATATAATTATTGCTATAATAATATAATGATAATAATTATTATTATTCATATTTTAATGTTATAAGATTAGGTGTTGTTGTTAACAAACACAATAAAAATAATACATCTAAAAATAAATATTGTACATTTTATATAAAATAGAATTATATATGATTATTAAGATGATGATGATGATTATGGTGATTACTGATTTTGTGCTTATTGATCTCATCAGTAGCATAGCTACAGGCTAAAAGTGAATGTTATTAAAAATATTTTCACCAGTATTTGTGTGTATTATTTTTATTATTGTTTATAATAATAATAATATAAATATTAATAAATAATATTATTTTTATTTTAATGATTAATTTTGTGCTTATTGGTCTTGTCAATACCACAGCTACATTCTAAAAGCAAATGTTATTAAAATCATGCACACAGTTTTCTAGGGGTGTCATGGTGCCAATGTAGCGTGCTTGAGGTTGGTTACTGGAGAGGGCCCATTTCAGTTAGGATGCTGCCTATACAGCTGCATGCGTAGATCATGTGTATTATGTAATACTCTAATATGGACTATATTATTGTAAATAAATTATTTTTAGGATTGAATATAGATTGTGTGGCATAGTGATTAAATTTTCTGTCTTGCAACCCGAAGGTTTTAGGTTCAAACTCTAGAAGCGGTGTTCTGCTGTAGTAAAATGTGTGTGCTAAAGAAAAGCGTGTGCTAAATTCATCATAATGTCATGCAATTTACCACACTATTTCACTGAGGCTGATTTTTGGCTTTGATGAACTTAGGCAATGTATAAAGAATATGGATTGGAGTGTTACACATATGATGGATCTGTTTTCACTGAAACCGAATATTCATTTGGGGTTGTTTATCTGACTGGTATATGTGTGTAATCTATATGAGCAGTTAATGATGCTTTTACTCATTGGGGAGTGTGATAAACAGCAGGTGTTGATGTTAAAGTTGTGTGTTGCGTGTGTTTTATTGCAGGCAGCTTCAGCAGCAACAGCAGGCCGAGCTGGAGGTTCACCAGAGAGACGGACTGACTGCTTATGACCTTTCACAGGTGCGCGCGCACACACACACCACACACACACACACTCTTTTCTCTCAGTCTGTCATTTATTCTCCTAACCCTTACAGGTGCATTACTCTCTTTAGCTGGTGTAGTACGTATAATTTATCCTCCTTCATTTTAAATGCAAGTCCCTCTTAAATCAGTGTCACAGCTGAAGCTGTTTTAGATTTATTCTTCAAATTGAATATCAACCAATGAAGCTCCCAGAGGAACATTTTATTCTCCAGAAGTGCTGTTTAATAGCTCCAGAGACTTACTGGATCTGCTTTTTCTTAGATGATTGTTGTCATACTATATATACGATATACTCTGTACTAAATAGAATTATGAAATGAATGTGAGTAGCAGCTCAGATTATTTGGTCCTCATTTGATGAGAAGCGTTCATATTGAGATATGTGATGTTTCTCTAAATCTACAAAAACTACACCAGTTTTTCTGTTTTAAATAAATAATTTAAAAAAAATCAAAACAAATAAGTGTGTGCTAAAAAAGATGAAATATTTGATTCTCCAAACCATTTGTCCTGTGTATGGTAGGGATGACTATTGCATAATCTAAATTATTATTTTTGTTTTCATTGACTTTAATTTTATTTTTATGTTTATTTATTTTAATGAATTTAATTTCTCAGGTGGTTCTATTTAGAAGAAGTCTCCATTTTGTTCTCTGTGTAATCTCATTGCTGTCTAGGAGAAACAGTTGATATACTGAGATCATCTTTTTTTTTCTCTTTTTTTTCACAAGCATTAGCCTGATCTTCTCCTTTAGCTCTTCTGTTTTGTGTATAAAAATTGTTTTATTCTGTTGAAACCCTTGAAAAAGTTCATTCAAAGTCATTTTTATACATTTTAAGAAAAAAATAGTCTTAAATATTTTAGTAATAAGTTATTAAAATTGTAATTTTAGCAACCCAAGTATGGTTTTTATAATGAAAATAGGCAAAGAAGCTGGTGTGGCATTAAAAAATAAACAAACAAACATATTAGCCAACTAGTAAACTCATTCTGTGTATACTAATAAGGGAAAAAGTAAACAGTTATATTATACTGTTATGTGTTGTACACGGTTGTTTCTCATTTAATTATGTCATTTTCAGTGCTTCATGGGATGGGTATTTCATTGTCTCATAAAATAATCTAAAGTCAGCATGAAATCAAAATTAAACATTATTTTTAATGCGGGGTTTTTTTTTTTTTGCATGCAACAATTCATCCATGCATTTATTTGTACTTTTTTGTTGTTGTTTTTTGTTTTGTTTTTGTTTTTTACAAAAAATGTCATCTTTATTCAAGTAGCCATAACTTGCTCATCCTATGTTCACCTGATGACATATACAAGCAAATTGCATTCATTTCTGCCTTTATTCCAGTATGCAATGCTCACTGTTTACATTACAATCAACAAATGCAAGAAGTTCCGCCCTACTTTTTTTTCTTGTTTGTTAAGCTTATCCATTTCATGCCTACTTTAGGTCTGTTTTCCTGATTTTCAAGCACTTGTTTGCTTCACATCTGAGTTTGCAGTGTTTTAATTCATCTCAAAACAACTGATTTCATTCATGGCTCAGGACTCTTCATTCTTTAAAATCCTAATGGATGAAATGAATGGAAGAAAATCATCCAGAATCAATTCCAGTGTAAAGTGTGAGGCCACTGTTGTGCACTTGATGCTTTGTGACAAGTGTTAGGATGAGATGCATGCTGGAACGGCATTGTATGTTACTGTGGCTAATGACTGATAAATGCGATAGAGAATCTGCATAATTGTAGTCATTTCAGCCATGGAGCATTAACTCCCTCTCTGTGGATCTGTGCTATAAAAATAGGCCATAGTTATGAGGTGAAGTCACACGTTTGGAATATGCCCTCCGTCTTTATCTTTCTTTAACAACTTTTACAACTTAACACACATTTGCTTTGAGTCATAAGTGTTAATTTTATTATGTTATATCATGTTGGTTTTGTTAAAGAGGTCATTTGAGTCAGTCTTAATAAAGCAGAGACGATTGTTTGTTGAAAACAGATAACGTCTCACACATGGCATGTTGGGTAGCACCCATCAGCGTTTACGGTCTGTGAGTGTTTAACACCTGTCTGCAATTTAGAAAGTGTTAGAAAGTGACCGTCATTATTGATTCCTGCGTTTGCCCTTACAAAACAAAAATATACGGGAATATATTGGAAAATAATATAATGCGATTATATGAAATAATACATTTCCATATATGGGAAACTAGTGCTTGAATTTTTCAATACAATGCAGTATATGCATAAGTCATGCATGATACGTACAAAAATATATGAAGAGTTCAGATGCTAAAGCCGTCTGAAATTTTCATTTAAAATAAGCATTTTTATCAGGCACCTATGTTTAGGTTCAGTAATTTTACTGTAGTGGCAATGTATAGGTCCGTTTCTATGCAATTAAAGTGAAATTACTAAACATAAATATAGGTGCCTGATAAAAATGCTATTTTTAGAAGAAAATATCAGATGACACTTCTGCATCTGAACTCTTCATAAAGAAATGAAGACAAAAAACTGCATTACACTTTTGCATGTACAGTGTTAAGAATGATATGGTCAGGAAGTCATGGCAACTTATGTTTTTTATACGTTTTATGAAATTTAACTTGATTTTTAAGTCATTTTAGTGTAGTTTTGAAGTTTGAAATGACTTGTACAACCAATTATACTTAAAATTTTAAGGCAGCAACTGAACTTAAGTTTTTATGTTGAAGTGGGTAGAAATGTTTACATGCAATAGCTTTGTTGAAGAACTCAATTAATTTCTCTTTCATGAATTAATGCTTAGGTTTACTTAATAAACATTTGTTTCCCTTTATTGTTTGAATAGTTACACATTTCATATATGAGAATGTGTGTGATGGTATATAAAGTATTTACTGGAAACAAATATGAACATTTTAGGGTTATATTACATATATGTGCAATATACAGTATGTGCACGATTATGAGGAAAATATAATTTTAATATATTATTTATATATGTACATTTTACATATACTTGTATATATATCATATGTGTCATATATATATATATGTATGTGTGTGTGTGTATATATATATATATATATATATATATATATGTGTGAAAGGGAA
>JAUZSZ010000095.1:9814641-9825049 GCA_034780575.1 Labeobarbus marequensis | reverse complement strand
CAGAGAAGACCACCAGCCCAGACCCCGACCGGGCGGCCAGCTCATCCTCACAGCCCCCAGCCCCGGACAGAGAACAGAAGTTTTTAAGAAGACAGTAGTTTTTAAGAGAGTCTACATTTTCCAGTTACAAGCCATTTTTTCCAGCAGTTAATGTGATGAAACACTGCATGTTGAGCATGCAGCTTTACTGCTCTCACATAGCATTACAAATGTTCGTTTTGGTTCATGCAAATGAACAGGTTTAAATCCGGTTCTAGGTCTATTTTTGTGTTGCGGAATATTTTGTTAAATGTTGCTCTCCATCACGGTTTTTAATTTAGTTGTATAAACAAGGGTGTTATATTTAGTGTCAGTTTATTCAAATTTGAGGCTATCAGCAGTCTTATATTAGTATTATTCATGTAAACCAAGTATTTTGATTTAACTTAACTTTTATTTTTATATTTTCAGTTATTTACGTTTTAGTAAATTTGTGCTTTTCGAAAATCAATAAAATCATAAATTATTCCGGTTTCAGCAAATTTAGTTTTTAAATTTATTTCAGTTAGTTGCTAAGGCAACATTCATATTTTTACTGTTTAATTTTTCATATAATTTTGTTTAGTTTAATTACTGAAAATCAATACTTTTAGTTTAACAACACTGGCTGTCATCTTTTTGAGATTTTTCATTTATTAAAAAAAGAAATCCTTGTTTTTGTGCTAGAAAAATAACACTCATAATATTTAAATCATTGGGCTGTTTTATATTGATTTCATAAGATTGCATATAAGATAAATATGTAAGGTAACATTTCATAAGTATAAGATATTGTAGATGTTTTTTGTTAGTTTGTAGCTTATGAAGCTTACGAAGCTGTCGATCTTGGCAAAGTTTCCAAGTTGCTTTCCCAGAATTAACTGATACACCCTACTGTTGTAGGGATCTTATTTTATTTTATGAAAGAAATGTGTACTATTTATTCAGCAATGATGCATTAAAATGATCAAAAAGTGATAGCAAAGACAAAAAAAAAAGTTGTTGTACTTTTTGTTCATAAATGAATCCTGAAATAAAAGCTTTGCCACAAATAACATTTTAAAGTATGTTCAAATATAAAAGTTATTTTAAATTGTAGTAATATTTTACAACATTATAGTTTTTACTGTATTATTGATTAAATTAATGCAAACTGCTTTCAAAAACATAAAAAAAAAAAAAAAATCTTACAGACTCCAAACCTTTGAATGCTAGTGCATCTGCCATATAAAATGCAAATATACACAGCAGATACTGGACATGTGGATGGACTATAATTGCATAGCATAAGAAAGAAAAGAGCAACTTGTTATTGTTTTGTGCTGCTATTATAAGATCAGAATGAGGGAGCTTTAATACTATGCCTAATATGACGGGTCTGCAATTAAATCTCAGACGTGACTTATACAATATAAGCGCACATACACTCGCACGCAGGCTTGATTTCAGTGTCACTGCCAGAGACAGAAATTTTGATCCATTCTGTCAAATAAAACCTCTCGCTAAGTCCTCTCAAACCTGAGAATTGCAGGACGTCTGTGCTGACAGAAGGTGCGTTTTGCTTGGACAAGTTGTCGTGAACTTCTATGTGTGTTTACGAAAACCCTTGAACGGCAGCGTGAAACTGCAGTTGCTCTCGTACTGTAATATTACACCGCTTGAAACATGTCAGATCACACAGATTATCTTCAAGTATTCCTGGTAAAAATCGAAGTAGTTTTTTCGAAACCCCCCTGTCGTGATAGTTGACACCCTTGACTGTTTCTGTGAACACTCATCGCTTTTCCCTGAAAGTGTCGAGTGACAGTTGCTTTACCTCTGAATATCATTCCCTTCATCTCGGCTGTAACAGCTGAGATAAAGGCAGTGAGAAACTGCTCACCTGTGCAACAGAGGAGACCTATATTTATTCCACTCTCACTTATATCAGTCATGATATTCCCTCATCGCGACCCGCAAACCCTTTCGCTTCAGCTTCCTACAAGTTTATAATAATTGTTTTCTTTTTTGTCACTCAATTCCCTTGATGCAGTTTTCACATGCAGCTTCATGTGTTATGCTGCCGAAACATTTAAAATCAGACCAACAAAATATGTGACTCACAAAAGTGCTCTTTTAGAGGAGTTATCAAAATCATCATAGCAAGTTGTTGGTGCACAGACAGTCATTGTTGCATGTCATGAGACATTTCTCAGTGGCTTCCTGCATTTAATATTAAACGTTTTGGCAGAGACTGTATGAGGAGACAAACTGCTTGTAGACAAATCAGTGAGAAAAACTCTAACACTGTGCTGTTGTAAAGTCTCTCATTTCAGTTATCAGTAAAACCAACGCCATTGAAGAGTTTGGAGTCATTTATTTATTTTTTTTAAATGTTTTTGAAAAGTCACTTCTGCTGACCAAGGCTGCATAATATTCTGAAATAATATTGCAATTTAAAATAACCATCTTCTATTTTAATGTATTTTAAAATGTAATTTATTCCTGTGATCAAAGCTGGATTTTCAGCATCATTACTCCACTCTTCAGCGTCACATGATCCTTCAGAAATCATTCTAATATGTTTATTTAAACAGAAATATTTTGTAACATTAAAAATGTCAAATTTAATGCAACCTAATGTATTCATTATTTTATTAGTTTAAATGACCGCATATAGTGTGTGCACAATTAGGAAAAACGAATGTAAACTGAATTTGCCGTTAGACTGAGCTCTTGTCGTCCAATTGGATTTCTCAGCATGCATCTCATAACACATCAGAGTGGGCGTCCATGTCTCATCAGTTGTAACTGTGAGCTCTAGCTCATCAGCTGATGCTTACATTCAAATAGATTAAAACCGGATCATTTCAAGTGCATGCTGCTTTTTCTCCATTTCAAAGAATTTGCTATTTTAGGGCTTTATGATTTCTGTGTTGCAGAAAACCTGGACAGAATCACCTAACTAGTCATAAAAATTAAATTTACAGTATAATGCAGAATGTCATTGGAACTTGGCAAATTTTGTTTTTAAACCAAATTTAATTTTAACATTAAGCATCTGTTGTGCAGTAATTTCCCCTAAAAATAAATAAAAGGAATAAAAAAGGAATTGTTAAATTGATACTTTTTTTAAAGCTTAATTAAATTTGTATTATTTGCCTTCATTTGATCACCAGTGTGTTTGATGATAAATTAGTGTTGTAAATTGTAAATCCAGAAAAACTGAAACAGACAACACAGTTTCATAAGACCATATTACTATAAATAAATAAATTTGCTAAAGTTACTTCAGTTTTATGAATTCAGTTGAGATGTTTTTGGATTATTAATATTTAACTAAACCATTAAAACCGAATCCAGAAGCATTAAAATGAATAAATTATTTGGCAAAAATAAAACCGAATTCAAGCACTAAAACTGATTTAATAGTGTCCTAAACATTTTATTTTTGTTATACTTTTAATAAATTAATGTTAGATTGTGTAAACTTCATAATTCCAATTAATTAGACATATTTTTGGATTGTTAAATTTTAATTTACCCATTAAAACTGAATCCAGAAAAAATAAAACGAGGGGAAAAAATGGAATCCAGAAAAATGTAACTAAATTTTTGGAAAAAAAATAAAACCGAGTCCCTACTATTTTTTGCTAATATTTTCTACCTGTTATTTTCATTCAGGTAAAAGATTTTAAGTGTATGCCAAGTGAACTAACATGCCTTAAATGGATATTGGTTTCACTTTTTTGTCATTAGCTATCGTCTTAGAATGCTACCTTTCGGCTGTGATCAAATTTTGCCCTTTAGAGGATCACAAAAGGTTTATGGGTAACACGTCTAAGGAGCTCACATGTTGACCCGATACTCCTGGGTTTAATCAAGTCCTCTTTGAGATGCTGACAGAGGTCACAGGTTTTCAATCCCTGTGTTTAAACTGATCATGAAAGGCTTTCTTGATCTGCGCTTGAAGAGGGAAGGAACAGAAGGAGTTCAGAATAATAATAAAACATCCAAATTGTTCTTTACAAGGCATTGAAGTCGAGCCTCGGTTAAGTTGGGTCTGAATCGGAAGGCAGAATGCGGATTTCTGAAATTTAAACACGATTAGATGCCAGCGACCAGTCTGCGACGTCTCTTAATCGCTGATCCTGCTTTATCCGACCTCATATTTAAATCTCATTAAATTGCGACAAGATCAAATTGCAAGATTAAGGGCTATAATGGGGAGATTACAGCTGTAGCTCTCCGAAAGAATGCTGTGGAGGCTTAAGAAACGCCTCGGCAGAACAAGACTGACGGAAACCTTCTCCGTCTCGTTTCGCTCACTCTCTCTGCTCCAGACCAGGTGAAATTAGCGAGTGTCGGGGGTGTGTTTCATTGTAATCAAAGTGATTCTCTCTCAGAGGCAGATGTTTTTTTTCTCGCTCTCCTTTGGGTGATGAATGGGAGTCGCGGAGGCCTGATTCTCTCCTACTCCGTCAGCTCTGTCAGTGTTTCATAATGAGAGGCTACAGTCGTGAGAGACTGAACCGTCTCTGTGTTGTAATAGCTCGCCAGCCGGCCCTGTCAAAGACCCCTAATGAACACGAAGCCAGCTGACGGGAGGTGTTAATGAGCTAGCTGTCTTGACGCTGGCTTGCAAATTGTCAAAAGCATTATGGTTTAACACGTCATTCGTTCCCCTTAATAAAATGTGAAATCTTAGAGTGGGCGGATTCAAAATTGGGATTTTATTTTTTTTTATTTTTTTTTTGGTTTGAGCAAGTTGAGGAGTAGACTTATGAGGATTGAAGTGGTGGGATTAGGACTGATGAAGCTTCAAGTAAATTGTTTTTACTTTACACCCAGTTAGATGATGAAGGTTGGGATAGTGCTATGGTCAAATACTGAGGCTTGAAATTCGGCACCGTAACCTTTACTCACCCTCATGTGATTATAAAGCCTGTTTTTTTTCTTCCATAGAGCACAAAAGGAAACTGCAAGCCCCCAAAACATCATAAAATCACCCTTAAAAATAGTTGTTTGCTTCTAAAGTCATATGCTGTTTTTTGTGAATGTTAGATGAATATTTAGATTATTATTCACTAAAAATGTACTATAACTCTATGGTCTGTTCCTCACACAAAGCTATCATATGGCTTCATTAAACTTCTCTTGAAAATAGAGCATGAATCTTAACTTTTATGGTGCTTGATTATATAAACATATAATCAAAAATATTATGTTTACTAAGGCAATAGGCAAGAATATAATTGCAGTTTTTCTGATGATTTTCCTCATCTGCTATTTTAAAGTAATTAAAGTTCTGTGTTTGCTGTGCTTGTTTGTAGAGCTGAACAACTTTGGCCAAAAAGGATTATAAATATGACTTGCAATACTACTTTACACTTTAATGCAATACTACATGACCGTGTAAACAGCAACTACTACTACTACTACTGAGTAATTATCATTATTTCTACTAAATAAAAACATTCAAATAAATTATTGTAATATTTTGCTGTAAAAAATGAGCATTTAAGAAAAATATTATACTAAACAAGCTTTATAGGACAACTGTAAATTACTGTGTATATATGTGTGTGTGTGTGTGTATATGGCTGTCCTTTTTGCGTGTAAAAGAACACAGTGCTGCGCTTCACTCTGAAACATGCCCTGCGTATATGTTTCGTGATTTGATAACCAAATCAAACTGTATTAATTGGATTGTATTTTGATTAATCATGCACTTCCTCTATGAACTCATTGCTGCATGAACATTTTTCAAAATTCTTCATTTGTGTTCCACACAAGAACAAAAACACTGTGTTTGAAGCACCTCGAGGGTGAATAAATACTCACACTCAAACATTTCATGTTTGGGTGAACTATACTATACTATATATTGGATGAAAGGAATAGTGCTTTTGGGAGTTAAAAGAGGATGGTGTTTCATAATTAATTTGGACACATCTGTGATTTGATTGTTATCAGAGTGCAGTACAGATGTTCTTCAACCGTCTTGGAGAGAAACAGCTGTTTTTCTCCCCCACAACCCCCTATGTCAACCCAACTAGTGATGAGAGATGTATAACCAATGCGGCTCCGTCATGTACCTGGCTGAAGGTGCGTTCACACTGACCACGAAGATCTCTGTTGCTAGTCTGCATTTGTTACTGTATGAGCCGACAAGCTACTGTCTGCACTAGTTGTCGCATTGCATCATTGTTGATTACACAACTTTCACCACCAGTCGCTGGCACTCACGCTCAGTGGAAATCGCCTACTCTTGTTGAAAACGATCAACCTGGGGTCGCTTCAAAACTCTGTCAGTGTGAACGCCTCCTTCAAACAAACATAACACCCTAAATAACCCTCAGATTACAAGACTGGAAGCAAATCTGGTGGTGTGAGTATTGGAAACCACCACTGCCAAGTCCAGGATTTCTCTTCCAGTTACTGATTCCAGATCCAGTGGACTCGAGGGACGCAGGAGGGAGTGTGTGTGTGTGATTTGGTGGGTGTTCGCAAAGCCTGTTGTGAATGGACAGTCAGGCTGAATGAAAGTTTAATGACTCGCCTGTCTCTAGATTTGCCGGCTGCAGTGTGGCATGGTTTGAATATTAAAATGCGGCGAGGGTTGACTCCTACAGTCAAGGTCTCTTAGAGACTGACGAGGGGTAAAGAGGAACAGAGAGACGGAGTCTCGCCTCAAATCAGCGCTTTGCGATATTGTTTCCCTTCCCTGCTCCATGGGTCATGTTGGCTTAGCTTTCTTCAGATGAACTCTTGGACTTCAGTGAAACATGGGTGTCATTTTAACCAGTCACAGTATCTATACACCAACTGGACTATCTGTGCTTTCTCGTCTTCTCTTCTCTCTGACATCAAGCGCTGGACTATTATATACTTCACATTTTGTGACGATGCAAGCAATCAAGCTGTTGAGATATGCTATATAGGATATATCTACCTTTGTGAGTGTACTGTTTGTATGCAGATAAAGAATCTTAGGGTATGTTTACATTACATCATACTAAAAAAAATCCCTTTCTTTTGAAAGTTTCACATACAGATGTCATAGTTTTCAAAAAATTGCATTTTTGTAGGTTACATGGAGATCATAACATTTTCAAAAACATGCACTTCGAAACACACATTCAAACATTTTTCAGGCCCCCTAAATGCTGTTGTTGTGCAAATTAATGGTTTAAAACACACAAAAGATTTAGTTTTTTAGTTGAAAATGTTGTCAGTTTCAGTTGTAGTAGTTTGACTATGGCCAAAAGTCAATGAACTTATATACTGTGAAAATATTATTTCTTAAATGTGTGGCATTTTTTCCTCATAGTATCGATGTTACTGAACATTGAAATGAAGTATTTCATTAAAGTCAGATATTCCAGCATCAAATCCAGGAATAGATGGAAAGTCCAAAACTAGGCAAGAGTGAATCATTCAGGTTGAGGAAAAAAAGAAAAATACATTTGGATTAAGTGTGCTGAGGTGGTACAGTTTTTAATAAGAAAAAGATGAGTCAGGTAAAGGTGAAGTCAGCCAGTGCCGCAAATCAATTCGGCTCCCTTACAGACTCCACAGAAACAGA
Organism: Labeobarbus marequensis; assembly: GCA_034780575.1. Taxonomy (NCBI): domain Eukaryota; kingdom Metazoa; phylum Chordata; class Actinopteri; order Cypriniformes; family Cyprinidae; genus Labeobarbus; species Labeobarbus marequensis. The sequence continues at coordinate 9,817,464 of JAUZSZ010000095.1, read as the reverse complement.
ATGCAGTTTTGTGGATTTTAGTCGATGTTTGTTAGCATTGTGGATGTCTATGTCTATGTGCTAGCATAACAGATTGACAGTTTTTCTCTTCAGACTGAAAATATTGATGACGACTCGTTCACAGTGGTGTTTTCACATTTTTGTTCAATAAAATGTTCTAATGAATGAATGTTCCACCCGCTTCTGACAAGCAATAGCAAGCAGCAAATCACAGCTCACAGTAGCGATTTAACTGAAGGTTATTGGCATAAAAAAGCTAAAATCACATCCAAACTTTGTTTCAGTTGGAAATACCAAGTTAGCATGGTCACATTAACCCCAGTTTTGCAAGTATTACGCCATTTGGGGATAAAAAAAAATTATACGCATGCTTAGAATGTCTGTGAATAAATATGGCAGATTTCAAATGGTTTACTGCGTTTAATAAAGAATATGAATGCTATCAAATAGATTTTGCCAGATACAATGCTGTGATTTTCTGTTTTTTTGCAGATTAACGCTGAATGTAATCAGATCTTAAAGGGATAGTTTACCCATCATTTACTCACCTTCAAGATGTTCCAAACATCAATGAGTTTCATTCTTTTGTTGAACACGTATGTTGATAACCAAACAGCTGGCAGTCAATGGCTACCGTCAACTGTTTGGTGAAAGAATTTTCATTTTTGGCTGAAATATCTCTTTAAGCCGAAACCTGTGAATGCATAGAAGTGACCCTTTAAATGAAAAAACAAAAGTCACACATTTCGTGCATTTTATTATTCGAAAATTATAAAACGTCAAGTGTCCTGTAAGGAAAAGAGACTGTGCTGTGTTATAGACCTTCTAGTCATGGGATCCCTATACTTTGCAATCAAATCTCATGAAATATACTATTTGCTCATAAGTTTCAAGAACTTTTTTAGAATTGACCCTTCACTGACAGACGAGACAGAACTGGTTACTTCTGGTGTGAAACATGGTCTTTAGCGTTCAAATTTTGTCTTTTTTTTTTTTTTTTTTTTTTAAGAAATTCAAAAATAATACAGTTTTGTGGCTCTTTAATGTGATGTTATGATTGGTCAGATCGTCTGTCAATCAAGCTCTTTGTGAACGGTCTGGCTAAAGACTGAAAAACAGTCTTTTTAATGAGAGTTCCTCAATCAATTTAACAAAGCATTTCCCTGTGTGTTGCCTGATAAAAATACAGTATTTGCACTTTGTCAGTCATCCACTGGAATGTGTTGGGTTGAAATTCGTGCTGCATGTTTATTCGGTTGGTGTTTGGATAACTGCATCATTCTTCATAGGCGGTGTAATTATTCCATCAGCTCGTGTCACGCATTAATCTCCTCACTTACTCAAATTTGATTGCCTGTGCACCAATGAGGAAAATAAGCAACAATTAGGCATGTTGAGCGACAAATTAATTAGCATGCCTGTTTGACTCTCCTCTGGACGAGTTAGCAGACCCGCACTAGCCGGGGTATAGCTGGTGTGGATATTAACCTATGAACACCATCATAAATTGTGTTTACTGCAATTAAATGACTATTGACAATATGCTGAGTAGCACATTACAGTGTAAACACATTAACACATGGATAGTCTTGCCAGACAGATGACATGTCATTTTATTACTTTTTTTTGTAAGCAGCGTTTGCATAACAGATGGCATGCGGCCATTTTAGTGATTATTTGTAATTATTTACACCACCATTCAGAAAATTTGATGCTAGTTTTTGAAGGTTATTTTACATTAATATTTAATTTTTAAATGGTTAAAATCAGTTTGTTCTTCAGCATATTAGCAGTAGTATTGAAATTGGTATTAAGAATCATTAACTTTCACTAATATTAGTACCAACAACTGAGAAAACTACTTAACTCTTTTGGATGCACAGCATTGTAATCATGAAATCCTACATGTTTCCATGCTGGTTTATTATTGATGTACCATTTATTTCAAATTTACCCTTAAACGGCATGTTAAAAGAAAACTGTTGTTCATTACTATTGGTTGCTTTATATGATAGATGATCTCTTCCCATTTTATTTTGGCGCTGCTTGACCAGATAACTAGTAAAGTGGATTAGATGATGTGCTGCAATATAAAAAATATAAAAAATCAATACTCACAACTTGCAAGATACTTGACAGAAAAATATCTATCAGTTGCATTGATTTACTACTACTTTGTCTAATACGCCTTCTATGTGTCTTCATGTGTTTCAGCATTGACAAAGTGTCAAAGGTGGCATCTCCGGTCCTGGTCATCCATGGCACAGAAGACGAAGTGATTGATTTCTCCCACGGCTTGGCCATCTACGAGCGATGTCCACGCGCCGTGGAGCCTCTGTGGGTGGAGGGCGCAGGGCACAACGACATCGAGCTTTACGCTCAGTACCTCGAGAGACTCAAGCAGTTCATCACGTTCGAGCTGGCTACCTCTTGAAGACGTGGTGTGGCAGGCCGAGGCGCACGCACACGCTCACACGTGTTGTGTAGGGTTCCCCTTTACCCAGGGCTGAGGACGCCATCAGTACTTGCACTTGCTGACGAAAAAGCTGAAGTCTCTCTCTTGATATTTAGGAGCGGGGGCGTTCTATGGGGAAAATGCATTTAAATGATTTCGAACCACTTTCTATTCTTTTATACTTGAAGAAACATTGACATTTTGCACCGCATACAATATATTGCATTTGATGATTTGATTTCTCCTTTTTTTCTGCTAATGTTTTTTTAAATGCTCCTCAAGGGTTTATTAAACTGCACTTTTATTGTGCAGATGTTTTCAGGTTATTATACATTTTTTTTTGTTTTCGATTTTCATTTTTTTGGCGG
>JAUZSZ010000095.1:9750992-9761327 GCA_034780575.1 Labeobarbus marequensis | reverse complement strand
CCAAATCAAGCGACTGCAATCAAATTAACTTGTGGATGACAGTCAAAGTCAGAGTAAAGTGCAATCATACAGATTGTGCCTTCTATTCATGTAAGGAGACATTGCCATTCATCCTTAAAGAAATAGTTAATCAAGAAATGAAAACTTGCTGAAAATGCTCTAACCCTCAGAGTATGTATCTTCATTGGAACAGGTTTGAAATTTAGCTTTACATCACAGTGAATGGGTGCCGTCAGAATGAAAGTCCAAAAAGTTTATGAAAAACTGTATTTTCTGAAGCTACCGTACCACCGTTTTAGCTTGTATGCGAGTTGTTTTATTGTTACTCGTGTTTCACAGCACTCGTACCTGATCGTTTTTATATTATTGTAAGTAAGTGCAGTGCTGTACCGGGTGAGCTTCCAAGCAAGTTTACTATGTCAGAAAAGCCATATATCTGGAGCAGTTTATATGACGCCAACGCAAAATGTATTAGTTTACAAATCATGCATTACGATAAAATTGCTTTAAGGTCATAACAAAGCATTGTGCAAGAAACAGCGTGCAAATAAGTCTTTATTAATCAATAATCTGCCCTGTAACCATAATTTGTGTGAAAAAAATACAAGTTGTTGTTGTTGGTCATTTCAACTGAAAACTGCAGCGAATTGTATCTATAGGTGCGGAAAATGTAGTTAGAGGCATGTTAAACCAATGAGCCAATGTTATCTTTTCAATATAGTAACATTTCATAGTGACAGCATTTTACGTGTTTCTTTTTTTGTTCCACAGGAAAAAAAAAATACAGCATATAGGTTTGAAATGACATGAGGGTGAATAAATGATGATAAGATTATCTTTCTTTCTTTTTTTTTTTTTTGCTGTGCCTTTAAACACAAGCTTTAAAGCTGAATTATGTTGTTGTATCTGAGTGCAGTAAAGCTGTTGTGATTTGTTGGGCTTGTCATTGGTATACAAGGCAGGATTTTCACTTATCTGAAGCCAATACTCCGGTCTCTCACTCTCTTTCACTCTGTCTTTTTTAATTAAGCTTGGGCGATGCTTGTGGCATTCTGGCAGATCTCTGATGTGCTTTGTGGGTTTGTGTTCCTGTGATGTGTGCGTCAGAGGTGTTTAATGTGCATGTTATATTTATCATGCAATAAACGTCTTATTCAAAAATTCATTACCACCCATTCCAATGATATCCTGGGTACTTGTTATGAATTATGGTCCACTTCCCTGTAAGTGAATGTCTGAGCTGCCTGTTGGATCAGCAGACAACAATCTGATCCAGCTGACGCCTGTTTACACACCGCTGGTAAAGAGATTAGAGATGAAGATCATCAAAATATGAACCGCGTCCAACACTGAAGCGCTGCATGCTTTGGCTGCAAATGGCTGTTTGCAATAAAAAAGCATGTGATGGTTTAGAGGTTACGATTCATATCTGCTCATTGAGCTCGTCTGAAAGCAGATCTGGCCTCTGACATGGAGGTGTTTAGACATCTTCACGTTCTGTAACCCTCAGATGTGTTGAACATGATGTTTAATTCATTTCTGCTCCACTAGCACTGCCGTATGGCACCATGAGTTAATTATACTATGGCTAAATCTAGAGCATTTTACTCTACATTGAAGCTGCAGAAGTGCATCAAATATATTGTGTGTTTTGACTTTTTGATGAAAAATTAAAAAATTAAACTGCCATCAGAAAGGGTCATAGCATTGTTACTTATGCCACCTTTTTATCTGCAATTTAGACATTTGCCAATAGGGCAGGAAAAACTCTGTCAGTCCAGAGATGCTTTTGATTTGCCTGAATGACAAACACATTTGGAATTCAGTTGTCATTTTGATCTTTTGCTGTGTGTAAGGTATATTGTCTTTTCCCTTGCCACTGCAGCTTTGTGTAGCCTGTTGCTAGTTTCCCTGTGGGAATTAATGTAGTTGTATCCTATCATGTTGTCTTGAGTGATAATGGTTCACAATACTCACCCTTTTTTTGACAAGCCACCGCTGGCATCCTGACTTAACAAGTCATCCTTTGAGAGCGGCTCACCTAATTAAACAAAAACATCATTACTGCACTTTCATGTTCTTTAAATGGGTCGGAAAAAAGTGACATTAAAATGAGAGTCCCGGGTGCCGTTTTGGAAACAACCGTAACATTTTAGTGGAGGGTTTCCTTCATTGGTTTGAGAGATTTGTGGCATCTGTCAAAACAGATTAATCACAACCTCTTAGACCGATCTGAATCTCTATCTACATCAATTAGAACCTGTTCTCTGCTTCACCCGTGCAGCCTTTGAGCTGTGAATGCATCCTCTTCGGTAACACTTTCTATAAAGCTCGACTCGGTATCTTAACTGTATTATAATGTATTGTATTAATTGATATTTGACAGCTTTTTAAAATATTTTTTATTTTAATATTTAATCATAAATAAGAATTATGTTATAATTTGTTATTTGAATTATTAGAATTTAATTATTTAATATTTTATTCATTTTTTTAATTTTTATTTGGATTTTAATTTATTTTTATTTGAGCAATTTTAGTCAACTTATTTTACTAACTACCAAGGCAGCAGTTCTAAATTTCAACTTAAGTTTTTCCATAGAATATTTGCATTGTATTTTTAATAAAAATAAAAATAAATTAATAAAATATTGAATATTTTAAATAAAATAGTAAAAAATATTTAATATACATTTTTAATATAAATAAAATATTTTTTCATGTATTTTTAATACAATTTAAACCTTTTTAAAATTTTAGTTTTAGTTAACAGCTTGCCTGTATGTACAGGTATAATGTAGAACTGTCAATTCACTATTTATGCAGGATTAGTCTCCTAGTCACATGCACATGACACTAGATTTATTGTATCATTCTTCTCACAGCAATAATGTCCTATTTTCCCTCAAGTATGTCTCAATGCACAAACTGATATTATGTGGCCACTTTTTACAAGACCAAACCTTTCTAAAACATTTGGATGAGGGCAGGTTTTTTTTTTTCTTTTTCATTTTTTTTGTAATTTGCGCTTTTGGATTTCATCATATTTTCATTTAGCATCATTTATTCCCTCAGTCTTAAATATTAGACTTCTTTAGCTGTGGGACCCTGAAGTTTTTTCTGTTTTTGCCGGTCTCTATATTGCATATGGGGTGTTTTTAGAAAGGTTTCATCATTGTGGGAGATTAAAAAAGAGAGAAAAGTCTCGAAGACTGTGTTCCCTCTCACTGCTGATAAAATGATAGCTTTACACTTTGTCTCATCTACAAAAGGAAAAGAGGCTTTTTGGCCATTGTCAGTGGTGGCGGGAATAAAGGAATCTGCCTTCACTTGATTTTGACAGGTATGAGTCTTAATTTCGCACATCGGAGCTTATACACTGTCTCTCATGCTGATACGCCAAAATACATGACTGTGTTTGGAAAGAGAAAGAGAATGATTTTAGTTTGCTTCTGCTCCTGTACTGCTTGTATGGGGAGCGTTTCTGATGATTTCAAAGAAATGTACTATTTATTCACTACTATTTTATTTTACATTTTATACATAGTCAAAATTTCTCTAATTTTTCTAATCATATTTTTTAAATGGACTTGAAATCAGACGACTTTTCTGTGGTTTTAAACTAAAAATAAATGAACAATTTTTTTTTTTTTGCCATCACATAATCCAAAATCCACTTGTATGTTTGTTTATCTAATGGCATGTGATGCAAAAGGTTTGAAGAGTTCCCAGTCATGGGTGTGTATGTGCAATTAATTATAATGACAGGAATTTCAGCATCTAGATCTCTTGTAGTTTGTCTCTCCTCAAGTCGTATTCGTGAGCATGTGTTTGTTTCTTCGTAAGTGTGTGTTTGAGTGATGGATCTTTCAAATGTTCCTTGGGTTGTGGATTTTGCAGAAGGCGTTCCTTTCCTTCCTTCCTTCCTTCGTCACACAGTCGTGACCCTTCAAATATGCTTGACCTTTCGAAGAAATGTTTCCACCAACTTCTACATATTCTGTTCCATTGCAATTTTAGTGAATTTTCTTTTCAATTGGCAGGACTTATAAAACTTTGTACAAAACCTTCCTTGAGTTTGTGCATTCATGAAAACTATGACATTTATAGGTCAAAAACTCTTTGGTTTTTGTTTATACGTTTTTGTTTTGACTCTGAAATGTCCATGTGGGTTTTAATTATGACACATTGTCAGTAGATCCAGTGCATCAGCTCCACAGAGAGCCAGAGCTGTGTGCAGTCATGTGTTCATGAGCATCCAATGGCTGCAGGTGTTCAGGTCGCGCAGGTGTGATGCTCATTGCTCTGAGATAATTATATCTCATTATGATACGTCTGCTAAAAATGTCAAAATGACTTATTTTGAAACCACAAAACATTGTCAAAATCGCACAGTAAACACCATCAGGGGCGTGGGAACAGTTTTCAGAGAAGGAAATCGACAACACCCTGTTCATCCCAGTTTATGTGTCATTTTGCCAGTAATGAAGATGTAATGAGTCTCAAGACATAATGATCTTTTTATTAAAAGTGTGGGGTTTTTTCTATATGTAATAAATATAATACACTACCAGATTTAGTTTTACACTATTCAAATGTTTCATAATTTTTAAAAATGTTTTTACAAGAAGATTCTTAAGCTAACCAAGCCTGCATTTATTTGACCATAATACAGTACATACAGTAAAATTGTGAAATATTATTACAATTTTATATAACTGTTTTCTATATGAATATATTTTAAAATGTAATTTGTTCCTGTGATGCAAAGCTGAATTTCAGTAAACTTCAGTGTCACATGATCTTTCAGAAATCATTCTAATTTGCTGATTTTTTTTCTTTTTCTTTTCTATTTTTTGATAAATAGAAATATCAATATCATATTTGTAACAATATAAATGTATTTTCTGTTTCTTTTAATCAATTTAATGCATTCTTGCTAAATAAAAGTAATTAAAAAATACAGTAAAATCTTACTGACCGCAAAGTTTTTGCAAATAATATAGTCCACAGCTTTTGCATTCTTTCAATATGCTGATATCTCAAGATGTATGTGGTTTATTTTAATTCATTTCTTTTTTTTATTTATTTGTATTATTTTTTTTACATTTTTTTTTACAATAAAATAATTGTTTTATTGTAGTAATAAAACAGTTTTTATTTCAATAAAAAGAAAAATACAGAACAAGAAGTAACCAAACAAATCTGATATAATGTTTTGACAATGTTGAGGATCACTTAAGTGAAAAATCCGAGAAATGTTTGAACTTATTGTAAACATTGTAATTCTTGTACTTATTCAAAAACATAAAAGTGCAATGGGACAAATGCAAAATTGGGTAGATTTATCTCAGTTATAAAAATTGCTACGACCTGCCACGCATTACTAATTGCGTTCTACTGTCGTTCATTTGAGCAAACTGAGAATGAACATAAGAAGCCAAATCCGCAGTCTCTTTTATCCAGGAGAATAATGGCTGATATGCAGATCACCACCTGTTGGTTTTAGAAAAAGTATTAGAAGGAAAGCAATGAATTTGCTGGCAGCCGTCCTGCTGAGCGCTGGTATAGCAGATGAGATGACATGAGGAATTAAAAACACTTTTGTCACCGGGTTAGCACAGCACTGATGGCTTTCTGCTCACCAGTCGACCGTATCAGCGCTGGCTTTCTGAACCCTCTTATCTCCCATCACGACCTCAGATACAGGCCTGTACCAGCCGAGCCTGTCGAGGAAGAATCTGAAACATGCGTGTGGGAGATTTACCCCATGCGGGATTCGTAACGTGTACAAGTAGTGCACAATTGCTCAGTTAGCTCCAAAACCAGCTGCGGCATGCTGGTTAAATCAATGATCCTGCAGGTGTGTCAGTGGGAGACTGTTAGGTTAAGCAAAGTTTGTGACTTCTTTGTGTTGAGGAATAACTAACTAAAAGTGATGTTACTGAGGCAGCATTGTTCAATAGACTACTACAGCACTGCACACAGCTTTAGGTGTTGTCATGTAATCAAGGTGAGCTGCTTTTTGTGCAGCGGCTGGTAATTTTTGTTTTATTTGCACTGTGGTGAGTTGAAGATGCACGGTGTGTGGAAGTAAAATTTGATTCATAGTTTGAACAGATAAAGGAAGTAGCACTTCACGGCTCATGCATCTAAGGTGAATTGTTTTATCCATTTGAAATGAAATGATAAAAATTGCTGGTAAGAAATTTAAGTGGCCAATAAAGTTAGACGTTTACCAGCCATTGTGTCTAAAAAAGTTAATTTCCCACTTCGCATGTAATGTCTTTTTCATGTGTGACACTGGGAAATATGATTCACTGCATCAATTTGGTTTATTCAGACAGTTCATTTCAATCATCAAGTTGAAAAAAGCTATACAAATTGTATTTGGCCCCATGCATCATTTTACATCTTTTTTTTGTTTTTGTTTTTGTTTTTTGTGTGTGAATGTAAGAACCTTCATGCAAAACAAATTCTCTGCTCATCTTTTCTTCTCTCAGTTTAATAAAATCCAAAGTAATTTTAATAATGAATTAGCTTTTATTGTTATATTTTTATTTTAGTTAAGTTTTAGTAACTTTGTAATACGCTGTCACTTTTATAATGTTTTGTATTTCTATTTAACTTTAATTTATTTTTATTTCTTTCATTTTATATTTTTATTCATAGCTTTAGTTTTAGTAACTTTAGTTTTCATTACAGTTTTTAGTATCATTAGTTTTCATATTTTTATTTTTATATTTCATGTTTTCACTTTTACATAATTTTATTGTTTTATCATTTTTAATTTAATTATTTTTAAATTATTGTTTAAATTTTTAAAAATGTTCATTTTTATTTTTAGTTATTTATTTGTAGAGTCAAAATAAATTAGAAACGTTGCTGAAAAATATTTTTATTTATTATTTTTATTTTTTATTTATGTTAATATTTGTTTTATTTCAAATAACTTTATGGTTCTAGTTTTATTTAACTATAACAACCCAGTTAGTACTTCAACTGTAGTTAGTACAACAATTTTTATTTGAATTTTGTCTTATTTCTTTATTTATTTGAATTTATATATATATATAAATTAAAAAATATATATATAAATTCAATCTATATACTTTTAATACCTTATACTTTACATTCATACACAAATGATAATTAATCAAAGTTGTTTGTTAGGGCACTATTTGTTGTCAGACAGTCCTTACAATGTAATTTCTGATCATATAAAATCATCATAAAAAGATATGTCTGTTTTCTAACAGTTTGCAGAAATGATACACTTCACCTGTAAGGTGGTCAAACTGCTAACTTAGTAGCTGGTCCAAAGCGGTCTACAAATTTTAAGCGGCTTCGTTGTCTACCAGGTGAACGTGAACCAGTTGATCAACCATCTAGACCATCTCGGTCCAGCAAAGCTCATCTCTACCTGTTTCGATAAGCCTTTGAGAATGACCTCCACCTCATGCAGGTTTTCTAAAGTGAAGTGCTCAGTCCATCAGTGACCTCCATGAGCTTCAGCGCTCTCAGGTCAGAGGTGCAGTGCTGTGTTAGCAGTAAAAACTCTCTTGTACTTGTCACCGACTGCCTCCGTCAGCAGAGCGGCGCGCCTCAGTCTCAGCTGGATTGCAGCGTCCTGGAGAGAGCCGGCTTTAAAAATAGCTGTTTCAACACCAGCTCTTTCTGAAGGCTCAGATTCCCCCTGGCCTCCGGAGAGCGGCTATAACCTTCACCGTCTTCCGCTCTCTCCCCGTTAGCACACACACACACACACACACACACACACACACACCCCGCTCTCATTGAATTAATCATCACCGTTCATCACTCTAGAGGCCGTCGTACCTTTCGCTTATGAGCAACGGCCAGCCCATCTTCTCTCAGGAAACGCCGCTGAATGAAGGAGTTTTATGCTAGTTTTTTTTTTCCACTGACCTATGTATGGGTCTTGCAAGCCGTTAAGTTAAAAGAGCATACATTCAGGTCTTGGCAAGATATTAATGTAAACAGCCATTTATGTCTGAAGTGAATGTAAACCGATGGCCTGAAACATCTGACATGTCATAATTGATCTGTGCAGCAGGTCTTGTGGTGCAAATGCTGCTTAATAGAGCTTCTGCTCTATGTGATGTGATTAATAATAATCAAACAGCAGAACTGATGAGAAAAAAGAGAGAATCGCTCACTGCTCTCGACTGGATAACTTTAAAAGCTTTAATCTGCCTCTACAGTTGCATACAGAAACACATCAAGTGCTCTCTTTGTTCTTTTGTTTATCATTTGTTGCTTTGTTCTTACTTTTATTACTGATGGTTTACTAGTCTGTTTTGAAGTTATGTTTATTTAATTGAAAAGCACTTTAAAGCTATGCTATTGTTTTCATTTATTATTTAGAATTTATTTGTTTGTTTTTTTTTGTTCAGTTTGCATTAATAATATTAATACAAAAACATTTAAAAATAGCAACATTTATGTATTTGCCAGATGCTTTTATTCAAAGTAATTTACATTGTATTCAAAGTAAACTCAAAGTAGATTCATGTTTAGCTGTTTGAGCTACAGAAATGTAAAATAACAAAAAATGAAAATTTGAAATTTACATTTATGCAATTGCCCGATATGCTTATTCAAAGTGACTTATGTTTTATTCAAAGTATATCATATCATGCATATCATATCGTTTATATCAGTTCATGCATTCCCTGAATCAGATGTGTCATTCTGTTTGACCTATAGCAACATAAAATAACTACATAATTTTTTCCTGAAAAAAGAAAATCTGATTTTGAAGATTCAAAATTTTCAAATTTGAACTCACCTTAATCCATTTGACAGATGGTTTGATTCAATGTGAATTACATTGCATTCAAATATAGCTACTTGGACACAAATGATTAAATTATTAAAAATTGAAATTTGAATTTACATTAATGCTTCTGACAGATGCATGTATTCAGAGCAACTTGTATTGCATTCAAAGTAAACATTTTATATCAGTTCATGCATTTAATAAATCAAACCTGTGACTTCGCGTTGCTGTAGTGCTGTGAAAAAAAAAAGAGTAAAAAATTCCAATTTCTAATTCTTAACTGACTTACATTGCATTCAAAGCAAACATTTTATATGAGTTCATGCACCTTTGACCTCTGCATTGCTATAGAGCTACAGGAACATAATAAATAATTAAGTATTTAACTGTTTTTGTGAAAATTTGCTTGGGTTGTGACAGCACTACTTCAGCATACTCAAACTGGCCACCATCAGTCTGATGAGATCTTTTATGTCAAACATGCACATATTCATGTGGCACATTGAATATATGCAAATGTGAATTGCTCATTGATATTTTGGTCCATTTCAGTCTGTTTGTAGATCATATGAACTACTTTTATGAATGTGTCTTTTTCATGTTATGCCACTGGTCACTGTCATTGTATGCAAAAGAAGCTACTTCAGCATTTTGTTAAACTACCGGAGAAAATCAGACAGGTCTGCAGTGACGTGAGGGCGACTAAATGATGGCAGAAATTTCACTTTTTGTGTAAATTATTACTTGAAGGTGTCACGTCAGCAGCTTTCTCTGCTGTGGAAGCTCCCAGAAGCGACTCATTTTTATGTGTCTGAGAATCTGTTTGACCCAGCAGGCTGATGAAAATGGCTTTTAATCTGCTCCGCAGCAGTCAGTAGTCCCAGAACTTTTATAGGCTACGGTAATTGCATTTAAAAACTTGTGGTTCAGGTTTCCAGCAAGTTTCTTACATCATCGCAGCGACTGCTCTCAAAAATGCTCTGGATTATAAAACCCAACATTGCAATGAAATAAATGAGGAGTTTTCCTATCAGATGTTCCTGCTGAAGTTCATCCACAGTGTTTTCCTGGAGTGCAACTGGACCACGGAGGCCCGCCGAGCTCATAAATTTTCCTTTAACTGCTACTCTGGGTCAATCCTGTTTGCTCCCGTAAAAGTCAGCCAGTATGTTTGAAACATATTTCAGGGTAATGAAAGGGAAAAGAAAAACCTCCCATCCTCTTGTGTGCATTGATCACTATGACTCATGTGAGTGTCTAGACATGTGATGTACAGTAGATATTTTGCTATACCACGTACAACATGGCATTGTTTAGATTCTATGCTCGCCAAAACTGCATTTATTTGATCAAAAATACAGTAAAATCAGTAATATTGTGAAATATTATTACGTGGAATGGAGCGGCATTTAATACACAGAGCCGTAAATCACTGACAAGCAACGCATATATCGTGTTCATATCGAAGGCAATATATCAGTCGATATATGCGTAGCCTGTCAGTGATTTACGGCTCTGTGTATTAAATGCCG
>JAUZSZ010000095.1:9463015-9477283 GCA_034780575.1 Labeobarbus marequensis | reverse complement strand
GTTTTCTTCTCAAAGGTCTTTTAAGGGGAGAAAAAAAACACGAGAGAGAAAAGAAGTCATGCTATGAAAGATCAGAAATGAGAAATAGATAGTCGAGCTGGCAGAAGATGGTCAATTTATGGAACGCCATCATGCATGGTTAGGCACACAGCTGAATGCTGGGAAAAGATGAGGTGCCAAAGACACAAGGGTATAAGAGAACAGAGCACCGAACTGTATTGGATCAGTGAACAAATTCATTGAGTGTTGGAAAAACACTTTGGGGATTATTTTAAGGTTTGTCTGTCTGGGATTTGTATTCGTGTAGGAATATAATGCGTGCGAGTAAAATCCTTTTAGTAGAAAACATGTTAGTAGAAACAATTCTGTATACATACAGACTGTATTTTATGCCAAGTAAGACAAACAGAAGAAAGTGAAACTAGTAATTATAATCTAGTTTATTTTGAAAAGATGGAAATAAAGAGGTAAAGGGATTGACAATTTTGCTTACAAAGTTATGAGGGTGTTCATTTTTTTTTTAAACAATCATTTGACATTATCTTATCTTACTGGGTTTCTGAGAATTTATTCAAATGAAACCTAAGATAACGGAGAAAAGGTAAAAAATGAAGAACAATCTGGAATATTTTTCACTTTAGTAGGGAAAATGTCAAAAATAACATTCACTCCATCATTCTTAAAAATACAAATTCCAAAAAGGGGTTTTCAAAGTGATACCATAGAATAGTCATTTTGGGTTCTTCAAAGAACCTTTCACTGAACAGCCATTTTTTCGTAGTGTGAAGAACGTTTTATAATCTAAAGTACCTTTTTTATATTATCAAGAAAACTTTCATGCAGTGGAAAGGTTCCATGAATGTTAAATGCTGCCAATAAATAACCTGCCTTTTAAAGAGTAAAGACAAAGCATTGAAAGTATTTTGAATTCATCCGTATGCTCAATTGTGATGTTAATTGTGATGTTGTGATGAAAGAAAACAAACTGCTATGATTTATACCTTTAAAAACAAATTTAATATTTTACACAATATATTGAGACCCCAAAAGTTTTTGGACACCTTTGAATACTTAAGTCCAGTTGTGAATTGAGTAAATGAATGTCACTACAGTGGATAACAAAGCATGAAAGCATTTTCAACAGCGAATCTATTGCCTATTGCAGTGACCTTCAGACATTTTAAGTGTGGTAAATACTTTTTGGGACCTCTGTGTATAATAGGGACATCAAAATCTAGGCCTACAGCAGAACAGTAGTAAGTGTTATGACCCTGCTCTATCTGAGAATTGGCAGCCACAGCTGAAATCACTGCCTTTATATGAATTAACTTTGTATGAAAGGGTCAGTGATGGAGTCTGTGAAAGACCTTCAGCTAAGCCCAGTTTGTTCCTCAGGCTTTTTTTCTTTGCTTTTCAGTGTAGCACATGTTCTTGGCCACTACAGTCATTTCTAAGACAGCTGATGAAAGGGGAGCATTACAGTGATCAATGTCTCGTGCTTCTTAAGCCAGGAGATTTTAGCAGTAGATGGCTTACTACGCTCCTTACCCTCTCCATAAACAGCTTTCCCTGAGGTGTTTTGCAGATGCAATTCTTCAAATTGGATGCAAAACCCAACAAGATTTAAATAAACTTGCGCTGACAACTTGAAAAAATCAGCTCATTAGAAAATTTCCACAATGCAAGTGTTTACATGAGATTTGATAAAGATTGCTGAAAAATATATTTATATGCGAAATGAAATTGGAGTAAAATTGTCAGGTTATTATTGTGGATGTGAACATGCTCTTTGTTCATCATCTTTGTATTCACAGCATCTTACATGCATTCGACAGTTGTGAGATTATTGTTATTTTTAATCATGTAAAAGTTATAAACGATTCAGCCCACAGTTTTTTTGTCCTTTACACTAGATGGAAATTGTCAAGAGTTTTATGAGCTGATTGTTAATAATTATCCGTGTTTTGATGTACATGTAAGCACACTGAGCTTCTTTTTTCAAAAGAAGATATTTTGAATAATGTCGGTAACCAAAATTTGACGGTAGCCATTGACTTCCATAGTAATTTTTCCATACTATAGAAGTCAATGGCTACTGTCAACTTTTTGGTTACCAACACTCTTCAGAACATCTTCTATTGAGTTTAACAGAAGAGAGAAACTCGCACAGGTGTGGACCAACTTGAGGGTGAGAAAATGATGACAGAATTTTAGTTTTTGCTAGTGTCATTGTGAACAATTTTTTTCAGTTTACGGCAAATACTGTACATCTACAGTGATATTATGATGGTTAGAGTTTTACAGAAAGCCACTGGAAAATGAACTGAACAAATATCTTTATTTTTCGGGAAAAGTCCTATGCAATTCAAATGTTGGTTATCAAACTCTTACTGCAGAAGAAATACTCCAATGCATTAGTAAGAGCGGTGGGAGGGTATATGAAAGCAGGCTTTGTTCTCCACATGTTGTTATTTAACTGTAGAGTCCCTGAATCCCTTCGACCAACTGGACTCCAGCCAGCTCTGCTCAGTTTGACAGTAATCCAGACAAACCAGCTATGTGGATAACCAACATAAATTAAGGGAAATTTAATGGAAATCACATGCATTGGTGACTTGCAATTGCTGGTCACACTCATTAGTTATCCTTTTAATGCAGTGTGCAAAAATGCAGACTTTATTGACTTAAGCCCTCATGGTTTTCAGAGACAAGTTACTATACAAAGATCTCTCAAAGGTTTAAAGTTTAAACGTTTAAGGTTGTCAAGAGTTTTTTTCTTTCATGAGGTTTTGTTTAGTAAAGGCCCATGCTGACCTATCCAAAGACTTTGGACGAGATGAAGAACACGGTTTAACTGAAGAATCAAAATGTATTTACATAAGAAATTTTATGTCTTTCTTTGCCTCTGATACGTCTTTCCATTTCAGCAGACACCACTAATCACTTTTATTTTACCTGACTCCTTTCTGCTACGCATTTTTTTATTAACCAATCAATTCCCAATTGATTGATAAATCTCGCCCTACATTTTTTTCTTGTTGAACGTCCTCTTTAATTTGGAAGTACATCAGATTGCAGAAGTTAAAATGGGTTGTGTGATCAGTGTTTCATGCAGAGTTGATTTGAGGCCCAAAAGTACAGTTGTGCTTGTAATTTTCTCTCTCTCTCTCTCTCTCTCTCTCTCTCTCTCTCTGTATATCTCTCTCTCTCTCTCTCTCTCTCTCTCTCTCTCTCTCAGTGATTTCACACAAACTGTATTTTAATTATCTTTAATGTTTACTGTACATACTCCTGGTTCTTAATATCATGTGTTGCCTCAGTGACCTTCTTCAGCTAAACAAATATCTGTTGTGTCTGATACCTTCATCTGGGCGACACTAAATAAAAAACTCACTGTGACTGCTAGTTGTTGAAGGTTAAGCACTGAACATGCAGTGCACATGTGTGTTTTATAGTGGTCTTTAATTCACCTATTCCATTGATTTGTTTAATTGACAGATAAACAGCAATGCTCCAGTGAGCTGTGTGGCGTTACTTCCAGGGATTTCAATCAAAATTGATCAATCACTGACATATAAATCTAATGCAATTGCTAACCTGCCTCAGACTATCGGTCTTACAGTTTGGTTTAAATTTTGTTTTATGTTGCAGTTTCTTATAACGTTTCAGGCCAACTGGTGAGTAACTCACTGAAGAAAATTCTACTTGGATGTGGTGCTTGGTGAGTGTTATTCACAGTTCAATGAAATTCAGTTTTGACATACATTTTGAGATTTTGATACCATTTGTTTTGTTGGTATTTGTATTAATGTTTAATGATTTTTGAGTATTTAGTATTTTCTTTAGGGGCCGTTCACACAGCACACATTATTGCATTCAGTCTGTACTATGTTTTAATTGTTAGTGTATGTACATATGCTTTGTTTTTGGCTTTTGTGTGATTTTATAAATTTTTTTGTAAACCATCTTCTATCCACTACACCACAGTGGCTTTTTGCCAGCCAAGGATTGGGTAACTGGGAAGGTAGGACCAGAAGTGAATTCTTTCTTGACATAGACAAGACAAGCATAACTGAGGTCTTTGTAATGTAACTTATCTACAACCTACAGACACTGAATTAGTAGAAGTACTACATGCCAGATGTTTAAATGATAGATCTAACTATCATAGACTCTAACTGTCATAGAGTTAGACAGATCTAACTCTAACAAATGAGCCCTACTCCCTTACACTTTCTGGCCCAAGGTAGGATGTCCTTAAACAAGGTTAGCAGCGGACAAAGAGAACTATCGCTCAGTTGATAACGGACGCAGGGGAAAAAGTGAACAGACATATAATTCTTCTCTTCCCTCCCAGGAACAATTATTAATCATCACAAAGTTAGAGAGGTTGAAATGGACGTTTTGGCTCTTGTGGTACCAGAGGCTGTCCAGTGGCATAATTAAATACATACATAACATGTGGGTGCGGTGTCGATATGCTGTCTAATAGAGTATGACAGTGGAAAAACAAGAAATGGACCATGTTAACCTCGCTCACATGCAAACGAAAACCGGCTGCAGTTTTGAAGGGGAAATTAATTTCATTGACTGATAATGATGGGCCTCTGTCCACAAAGCAGCTGCTCCGAGAGGTTTAAATGAAAGAATGTGTATTATTTTAAGTGGTTTTACTTGGATTTACTTGAATGCAACAGGTAATGGTATTTGGAGAAATTAATTTCTTCTTAAATGTGTCTGTCCGTAAGAACTAAAAATGTAACTTCTTTAACTGTCAAGCCAACATTTTCCTATTTCTTCCTATTTTTTTCTTTCCTACGCTTATGAATTTACATGAAGTTTTGATTTTATTTTACTTCCTTAAAAAAATAATAATAAAATCCAATTTCAAGTTCCTGTTTACTACCTCATTCAAATTCAAGAACTGCTTTGGAATTTACAGAGAATTTTTAATTCTTTACAGACAGACAGACAGACAGACAGACAGACAGAAAAAAAAAACATGGTTTATAAACATGGACATGGTTTCTGGCCTAAAACAGGACTGTATGTATTCTTCATGTACCGTAATAATTGGCACAGCTTCATCTGCTAGAAGAATTTGCTGTAATCTTCCCTGTAGCAGTAATTATATTGTCAGCGGTTGTCTTCCAAAACCTGATGAGTTGCTTTGCTGTCTACATGGGCAGCTGCCTTCTAAGGCTGCATCCTAACTTAAATGGAATGACACTAGTGGCAGATTTTGTTTTCATTGCCTCTACCAGTATGAACTAACTGGATCATGCTAACCAGCCATAACACACTGATAATGCCTTAAAATGCTGCTTGCATAAGCATTTTGCTAGGTTTTGGAACAGAGTCATTGAGTAACCGAGATAACTGTCAGAAAAGTGAACCTGAGTTCTGAAAATATGCAGCGCATACAGTGATACAGCTGTGAGTTAGGAGGATTGTTGTAAAAGTACCTCAAGCTAAACTACTCTATATCTTTTAAAGAGCCGAAGTTATTAACCTTTGGCAAATATAGTGACTGTATCTTCCCTGGACACTGAAAAGGGAGTCAGACTAGAGTTTGTATTTACTTATTTTAATTGCAATTTTGTATTATGCATAAGGTATGTGAGAGGTCCATAGGTGGTCTGTGGGCATCTCAGACTAACTCATGAGATTTAGCACCTATTGAAGAGGTGGAGGCCAACTGATTCAGTTGTTCCGTGTAAATAAGGGAGAATACACAACACATCTCTCTTGCATGCAAACGATTTTTTATTACCGTTATTGTTGTTGTTTAATGAACCTTACTGCAGCCGTGAGCATTATTTATGGCCAATTATTTCCATTTTAGCTTTTGCTTTCCTCTTCAAGGCAGCCTGTTTATTATGAGTAATCACACCGAGGACTGCACATTCATGATTCATTGTTCCTTGATCTTCCAAAACAAACATTGAGAGAGGAGGTCCAGCAGAACAGACCGTAAGCAGTATTTTCAGAGTCTATGTGAAGGTACGACAATCTCAGTGTTTGAGAAGGAAGATCCTTTCAGGAGAAACATCCAGCACTCTTGGGGGTTTGAAAGTATTCATGGAATATCTGAGTTGACATAAATTCAGTTCATGTGCTCAACTGCTGTGTGACATGGTCATAAATTTGTCTCAGTGATCAGGTAGGAATAGTAGCTAACCATGTACAAGGTTACGTAAAAATATATAGTGTTTACATAACATGGTCACAATGTCTCTCTGCTGTGGATCAAACTCAGCAAGTGTTTGACCTGTAATGTTTTTTTAAAACATCTTTAGCGATACAAATGGCACCATTCCCAATAGACAACATTGGAAACAGTTTGTTGTAGTATTCACACAACCAAGCCCATTCAGTAAGGTATAGCATATATTACTGTTGAATGCTCGATTCAGATTGATTCACAGATGTTCCAAGGTGGTGATTCATTTTTAAATGAAGAAGAAGCTCACATTTAGGTTTGGCAATGTACATGTGGTCACTGATGTAAGTGGAATAACTGACTCCAGAGTGTTGAATTATTAACAACCCTTCATGAATATTGGCCACATTACCAGCTCAAATTGTGCATTTTGTTTTTTCTGATGTGATGATCATACTGAAGTTTCTGTCTTTTTGCTGGGCTTTTATGAATTTTAGGGCAAAAGTGCTCTAGACATGCCTCTATACATGCAGTTTTAGACAGTGTCATAAATAAGGCTGTGCAACCTATAGGACTGTGCAACCAATCGCAATAAAATTGCGATATGAGAATGTGCACTTTCTAAATTGTAAAAACCTCCATTTAAGCATTTTAATTAAACTTATGACTACACTCTGCAAAAGATGTTCACCCATCAGAATGCAGCATGCTGAAAGAGGTACACAGTGTGGCACCATTATTAATCAAGCTGCTAAAAAGCAGCCAATTTTATTTCCTTCTGATACATTTTTGAACAATAAAACTGTTTTTTATTAAAGTGAGTGCATTTTCCAAATATTCCACAATATCTGTCAACAAATTGGAATATGATTAATTTGTCCATATTGCGTAGCCCTACTTCCAAATTGAAGAAAAAAGTGCCAAACCACATTTTTGCTATACTTGTATGCTTATTTATAATACTGGTGTTCTTGGAACCGTTTTGCAACATTTTTTTTCCAAAATTCACTCCAAAGAAAAATATACATGTTCACCCTGATTTGGCTTAATTACCACAAACGCAAATCCCACTAAAGGGAAAAAAAAGAATACATCATCACTGCTTTGGTTGCTGAGGGCGATTCATATATAGTTACAATAAAATAAAACGTACAATAAGACAAAACTTCAGTGCTAAAAGGAAAAAATCAAATAAACTAAAAAAAACATCATCATCCATGACGTTGTCCCTTGAGTGCCCAACTGGTTATCATGAAATGGCCCATACCCCTCAAACACAAATATTAATTTGGAGGGATATGGATTTCTGAAATCTCTAAATCTCACAAATAATAAGGCAGCCTTTCACTGAGCAAACATGGAATAAAATTTAATGCAGTGGGTCAGAAAGAGAGAAGCGGAGAGAGGTATTCCATTTTCAGAGAATGTTTTATAGCATTGGATAACAGAAAGAGTAAGACATTATCCAGTTTTTAATTAGATACGGTTGCTCTGGTTTCCCTGAAGTAGCTCTCGCTGGAGACTGTCTTAAAGGAAGTTGCTGCCATTGAGGCCTCTGGAAACTTAGGCTAATGGACCGTAACACAGTTACCAATTGGGACAAAACAATTTTGAAATTTGGACATAGTGAGAAACTGATGAACAAAGAAAGGTCAAGCATTCCTCTTCAGGCCACTATTGACTACTGCATTACTGTAATTCAGCTGTTGACAGATTTGATAAAGCATGAGAAACTCAGCAGCCCAGCTGGAAAGCAATCAAAATAAATGGTATAAATCAACAAGTGTGAAAAAACAGTAAGGTAAAAAGTATTTGAGGGTAAATAAACACTCTGAAGTATAAAATGGCATGTTTTGATATTTCGTGTTTGGATTTGTGCTGTCATGTGTTCAAAATGATACTACATTAAACACGTTAACACAACCACTTTTGTGAAGTCTAGTCCTACTTATCACCAACTTTTGAAGGTTCCTCAGGACATCAGAGTTACCCATCACTCACCTTCTAATCAGTCATTATTTCATCCAATTTTCCATCTTAATAAGCCCAGAGCCACAAATATGATTAATCCTCAATTATTAATGTTTTTGTAGTGTTTTCTGTGGGGGGATCATTTAGCTAGAACTGGTCCCCTGGGTTTCCATCTACTCTCATTCTTGGAGGCTTTCACTAAATCGGTGTTTCTAACAAGAGTGTGGGCTGGTGTTATTTTGTTTTATGTCCCTGATGCATTTAACTTCTCAATGTAACTTGGCAAAATGCAGTCGCTGCCGTTCTAAAGATCATTATGAGTCAATTAAATGGTCTCTGGATACCTCCTCGCTTTCTAGGACACTGTAATGCGGTTTGATCATCAGATAAATTTTGTGTTTGAGAGCGCGTGTGCTAATGCAATTGTTAACCATGCAATCCAAAGGAAGCCTAATATCAACTGAATTTGCCCATTTAGGCTTGTAAGGGATGTATTCCACTTGGTATTTAATGTGCTTTTTAATACTGTCATATTAGTCCACTGTAATTAAATAAAAGAAATCATGTAATGCTGGTTTACCAACATAATTGCAAAAGAAGCGACAAAATGAACTACATTTCTACAGTTTATCAAAGATGCTTGTTCATGCAGAACATCTTGATGGTAGGGTGTCGTAATGGACCAGCCAAGTCACTAAAGCCAACCAATTCTCTGACATTCTGAATATGGCTTGGGTTCTTCTTTTAGTGCTAGTCTATATGAATAAACTATAAATTACTGCAAGTCGAGTCAGTTTTATTTTTATAGCACTTTTTCAAAGTGAATACTGTTCATTTCTATGCTACCTATAATGCATTGCAGACCACTTTGAATTGTAAAGAACTGGGCAATACAATAGTGTAGGCCTACATTTTGGCGACTATATAAACAATTCACCATTTTAGATTTGCTATAGTTTATAGTTTTATGTGATATGGCATACAAATCATTTTAATAATTCTTTTCAAAATGTAGTGTTTATCATAAAAATAGCATGCTATTTGAGGTAGCATTCTTGTCTGTAGCACAAAGGGTGTGATGCAAGTTAGACGCTAAGTTTCCTGCATTGTCATGTGGTTGCTAGGGTGTTCTAAGTGGTTACTAGGGCAATGCTAGACACCACTCATAAATCTGGCAATATAATATATGACAAAATAAGCCAACAAAAAATCCATTTCTTTAACAAGCTGCGGTTTCAAAATTAAGCTGTGATTTTTCAGACAGAGGAATGTTCATTTTCTCGACCAAATGTCAATTCAGTATACATCTTTTTCTGCGATGGCATTGGCTGGATGTACGCCAGATCGTGTTCTGAAAGCTCTCAAGGCCAGAAGTGTAGCACTGCAGTCTGGATTTTGTTTTATAATGAAAAAGAAGAAATTGCTGATCCCAGCTCAGCCTCTGAAGCGCAAGACAAGACGAGGAAAATAATGAACGTCAGCGTACAGTATCCCGAGCCGCTACACGCCGTTAATTGGCAGTTGCAGTCTATTAAGATGCAGCGAGGGCTCTGGGACGGCAGTAGCCGGGAGGGCTGGACGCTTTGTCTCGAGCTGCGCTGGAGAGTGTGAGCTGCAGCCTTGAGAGGTGTAATAGCTGCCCCTCCCAGCTCTTTGTTCGACACTCCACCGAAAACACATCTGTTTCTGCCTCCCTCTCGCTCGCTGTCCTTCTTTGTCTCCATCTCTTTTTCTGCTGCTCTGTCTTTTCCTTTTCTCTCAGACTTGCTGTCTGTTGGGGGAATGTTTGTTCGGTTTCTTTCTAGACATTGTGATGAAGTCTTCCTGGTGCTTTCAGATAGTCTTCTTAGATTATTAATGTGCTGGCCTGCTCTGACATCTGAAATCTCGTACTGGGCTTTCATAACAGCACAGTGCATCATCATAAAAATTAAGCCAGCCAGGCAAACACACAAGCACACACATTCAGAACAGATCTGCAGCCTTTCTAAACTGCCCCAATGCAGCCATGTGGGATTGTCCAACTGTGCTACTGTGATGAGAGGAGGGGAAAATAGAATAAAGGCAATAGGAAACAAAAAGACCAAAGGATGGGAGAGAGAAATAGAGATGGGGCAGTGGAAATTCAGCTGCAGTTCCTGTTGTATCCAGCGGTGAGCGATGCAAGTCTCACTTGGGCTCTGTGCCTCTCCCAGATCACTCATTGTCTCCCTAAGGCGCACTCACGCAAATGCACCATCAAATACGCAATCAAAAACACATACACTCATCATGGATCTGGGGCCCATGTGGTTCTATTAAACTGGGGTTTTATAATAAAAAATAAATAAAAAAAAACCTCCACTGTTGTAATGTCCAAGCGACCATCTCCATCTGCAGACGTATGGACAAGTTTAAAAATAATCGTAATGTGCCACCATTTGTGTTTTTTTTTTATTTTAGATTTTAATATTAAATATGAAAATGTAAATGCTGTAGTTCTGTGGTGCAAACAAAACATTGCTTGCCAGTGGTGTGCATTTGAGGCTGAACTATCTGTTGGTTTGACCAGTGGCAGGAGAGGGGAGTTTCATTTTTTTGCAGTTACATTTGGTGACAATAGTGGGACAGAAATTACACACTTTACCTTTTACAAAAACCTAGTAAATACAAGAGGACTTAATTTCTTTACTGATTTGAAGGTTAGATCTTCATGTGTCCTACTGTGTAATAAGATGCTAATAACTAGCTCTGATATTGAGGTAATTTTGTGAAAGAATGAATTTTGTGAATGAATTGTGTTCAAGTTTTGCAGAAATGCCACAGAATTTTGCAGTTTTTGATTGCACATTATTATCCCAATGTAATTCTGCACACATTAGGGCCATTACAAAATGTTTAATAGATATGATTTATCGGTTTTCGGATCATTTATTTACATTAAACACTCCAGATGTTGTGAAAGAAGCTTCACTTTTTGTGCAGATTCAATGTGTTATGTTTGGAATATAGTTGCGTTCACAGCATTGCTGTAAGGGTGCGAATCTGACTTGTTAAAAGCACTGTTGTCCTCGTAGAGTTTGTAATTACTTGTAAACCTGGAACCTTAACTTGTGGAAAGCTTGGTCTTGTACCATATGAGCACTACAGTGTCTTGCGGAAACACTAAAAATGCCAAAGGCTTCAGCAGTAAGAACTACAGTAATTAAGCATAATAATGTTTCTGTTTAATAATTGATGTAATTGTCTAATGTCTAAATGTGAGAATAATCTGAAAATAAACAAAAGATATTCAGTACAGTTTAATGCAGCTAGTACAGAGTTAACAATCTAATGTTTTGCTAAATAAACTGTTTATTTACTATAAGTTTAAAATTTGCACAGCCAATTGTACTGTTGTTTTGTCTTTTGATTACTCAAATACACATTTTGGCATTAGAAATGCATAATTCCTGCTCCAAAGACATGAACTGCTCTTGAGTAGAGTGTCGTCATATAGTAATTATGGTAATTATAATATGGTGCACATCACACTAGCATCGTACTCGTACTATTTCTGGAGTACGTGCCATATATTCTGTGCATATTGCATATGCATGGCATACTTGGATGACCTACTGTATTTGCCAAAATGTGCTGTATACAAAAGAGCATGCTGCACTTGGCTACTGTATTCCACAATGCATTGCACCACTCTTGACCTTCCATTTACAGTGCTACAAATAAACCAGAAGGAAAATCTGGAGTGATTTTTAACATATTTTTTCATGATTCCTTTGTATTAAGACGTTCTGGCAAAAGATTTTTTTAAATTTATTTTTCACATCTGTCTAAAAAAAACCTAAATACAGCTTTTTAGAATAAACATATTACACAGAGCGGTCAGGTGACAACAGTGTGGCATGCTACACACTGACACATCTCATTAGATAATGCATTCGTCTGCATACTATTTAAAAGATAAATATTTTTCAGTGCAATTTTCAGTGAAAACAAAGGACACGAAACATTGTTTGTTGGAAAAAGTTTGCCTTTTCTCGCTTAAACCTGAATTACAGTTCATAGCGGCACATCTTTAAAAAGAAACACTCTCAGAATCAGATCTTTCGATATAAGTTCTAATCTTCCATTATTCACTTGTGTGTGTTATACAGGCATCAAATGGTCGAATATTGGCATCGCCTGCAGCTCTCAAAGCCATGCTGTCTGATGGGGGAGGGTAAGCATCTCTCTTACTGTCTGAGAGTGTACTGTACCGAGAGACAGGAGAAAATGTTCCAGTCTTTGGCTGTCTGGATGCATGCAAACATTTGTGTGAATGTCTGTACAATGTGTGCACTTTGTTTTGGAGTGTGCATATTGTGTGTGCGTGTTCTGAGCGTGTGTGTGGGAGGGTGAGAGCTCTTCTCGCAAGACCCCATTAGAGAGCAGAACAAAGCGGCAGAACAAGAGGTAAAGGTCTGCCTCGCGTCTGCTGTTCCCCACTGCAACAAAGCCAATAAATGGTACCTGCTGCATCGCTAATGACATAATTATGTGTGCAAGTGTTCAGATTCACGCAGTTTCTAATGTGTTTTGTTGTGGAGGCTTTTCAATGGATGCTCACATGTCTTGAGAAATAGTGAAAAGGAGTCATGAGTTTGTTTAATATGCTGGTCAGAGCAAAAGAAACATTATATAACGTTTGCATAATATGAACTCGTAACAATATCACTATCAAGGTTTTGATAGATTTTGAGAGTAATGTTTTCCTGTGTTAAGCTAGGATGTTCTGAGTGGTTAGAAAATCTGTTTTATATATTTTTTCTTTTACTGGATTATATTTTTTATTGGTTCAGTTAAATTTTAGTAATCAAAAGGCATGTCTAATTATTTGAAATCACAAAATGTATACAAATTAGCATTAATGTATTAAAAGTTTACCAAAAATTTCAGTTTTAGGGACTAATAAAATCTGTGTCATTCTCCCCAAATTCTATTTTTGCGTTTTAAAGGCAACTGCTAGAAATGGGTACTGCAGTCCACATTCAGAATATTGTTTCTGCCGCCCCTTCCTCCTCAGACTTAACGCTCACACGGGTTGCCAGATAGAAGACATTTAACAGGAATGAACGTAATTGAGAATGGAAGGTGACTGGCCTTACACAATTAGCTGATGAGGTGATTTTAATATCCACATTTTAATATGCCTCCGGTCATAGAGCTTTTGTTTGCTTGTTTCCATGACTGCAATATGCTGTGTTTTCCACCAACTGGCAACCCGAGGTGCCAAAATGCTATTGGGTAAATTGGCATTGGGAAGAACCACGCAAAACAAAATCAGACATTCCGACACGGAACGCACGTTGCAAAATAGAATAACTGTCCGTAGCTCGGTTTTTCAGAGAAGCAACTATGTGAACTTGGCATGTTTCCTAATTATCTGCAATTATATATGGTATTTTTATGCTTTAGTACAGTCAAAAATGTTACATGCAGCACTTTTAATTTTGTAAAGGTTTTATTAAATTTTAACAATAAAAAGCATGTTTGTAAAATTTAAGCAATTTAATTATTTTATTTTATTTTATTAACAATTTTTACATTTTTATGCCTAGATTTCGTGACTTTGCCCGTGTTTTCTGCATGGCAGAGAGAGGGCCCTAGGTGATGCTCCGTGGTTGTTACTGTGTGGCTGTCACTAAGTAATAGTGCTGCTTGGCTTTGCAGACGCCACCGATGAATAGCTCTACTGTATGAACTGTATGTGCATGTGCATGTGTGAATGAGACATGTCTTTGTTCCTCTCCACATGCTCAGGACTCCCAGGCAGCTCTTTGTATGAGAGCGGTCTGTGTGCTTGTGTGGGTGTGTGTCCAGTCAGGGCAACTGAGGCCACTCCTGCTCCAGGGATGATGCTTTATACAGACGTGAAGTGGATACCGGCTGAAAATGTTATTGCTTAGAGGTTGCCTTTTCATAGCTCAAGAGGTTTAATAGAGGGTCAACTTTGTCTCAGGTATTAATCCATTTTTTATATAGTTTACTTTTATTAAGTGAAATTAAAATTACACAAATAAGACCATTTTCATTGCATGCTGACTTTAATTAATATATAAAATAATTGCATAATATATTCATGTTTAATTAATATATAATAATATATTAATAATACA
>JAUZSZ010000095.1:9345834-9357836 GCA_034780575.1 Labeobarbus marequensis | reverse complement strand
CCCACATATGAAAGTGGATGAAGATTTTAAATTTCTTGAAGTCTTTAACAATCTAGAATACATGAATAGAAATGATGATTCTGTCTGAGCTATGTGTTTTAAAACGAACACGCACTAATGTAGACTGAAAACTATTTGAGCTTTATTAAATCTATTTGCACTGATTTATTGTGCTGGATATATTTTGCTTCTTTGATCAGAGGTTCAGGAGATGAGTCTTTGAGTCTGTATACATGTCAACAAGCTGAAAAAATAAAACCAAAGTTTTTTGAGATAATGTAATCTTGTTAAATCTGATTTCATGAAATTGGTATCAAAAAAAGTATTGTTCAGGAACCGGTATCGAACTCAAGGTATCGATATCGAAAATTTTTGAAAGATACCCAGCCCTATTCATGAACCAGACTTCATGAACCTGAGGCTCTGGGTTACAGGTAATAATGTTGTAAATGATGTTCAGTTTCTTGCACAAACCAATTATTTCGCTTCATAAGACCTCAGTATATCGTCAGGAGCCACAGGGATTTATTTTGTGTTACCCGTATATGCTTTTTTGACTCTTAAAGTGGCATCGACTTGCATTTTACCAGCGCATTTTAATTTTGAGTGAACGATCCCTTTAATGATAAGGGTCAGAAGGAGATGAAGCAGTATGCATCGTATAGATGCTTTTTGGCTGATTTGCGCTCAGTCTCTGCTCTGCTTGTTCACATGCTCGGAGAGTTTCTCAGTTCTCACGCTCTGTTTGTTTGCTGCATCTGGACGCTGTTTGTTGACTGAGGAGTAATGAGGTGTACACGAACTACATCAGAGAGGCCTGCGCTCACTAAATATTGCACCTGGTCCTTCGGCCCGTCCGCAGACACCCTGTCCCTCTGTAATCAGTGTGTGACCGATGCTTGCGTCACTAATGTAGTGTGACAAACCGCTTCCACTGGCTTTGATTGGAATCCTCTTTGGGTTCGTTATGTACCCTAGCGAGAGCATTTCAGCATCAGACATAAATATTGTTTTCTTCAATCATTGTCAGTGTCTTGTTTTGCTGTTGAAAGATGCCAACTGGACGTCCATAACAGAAATACCTGAATGCAGTCAGATTTATTATCATAGTTATTACTTCCACATGTGAGCACACTTGGCATACACTTGTATACTGTTGTAGTATATAATAATATTACTTTTTCTTTTTTATGTTTTCAGTTCAGTTTAGTTTTTGTTCTGCTCTCTTCTGCTCACCAAGGCTGCATTTATTTACTCAAAAACACGTAAAAATATTATTATTGCAATTTAAAATAATGGTTTTCTGTGTTAACCTGTTCACAAAATGTAATTTATTTCTGTGTATTTTCAGCATCATTACTCCAGTCTTCAGTGTCACATGATCTTCAGAAATCATTCTAATATGCTGATTTGCTGCTCAAGAAACATCTCTGATTATTATCAATGTTGAAAACAGTTGTGCTGCACAATATTTTTTGAAACTGTGATACATTTTATTTTTCAGGACTCACAGATGAATAGAAAGTTCAGAAGAACAGCATTTATTTGAAATAGAAATCATTTGAAACTTTATAAATGTCTTTACTGTCACTTTTGATCAATTTAACATATTTGATGAATAACAGTATTAATTTCACAGATGCAACATTTGTAAAAACAAGTTTGATTGTCAAAGAAAAGGGAGAGGAAATAAAGCGATAACACAGAAGCGCAGGATTCCTGTAAATGAAGCTTGTGTTCCTGAGAACTGTAATACAGTCATATTTGGCCAGAACTCAGTGACCTTGAAAACACCTGCAGTGAACGAGAGGCACGACAGCTTCAGAGTCTGAAACACTGAGCTGAAATAAAAGCTCAACATCAGCTGATTAGGAATGATTGAGCACAAGAGACTCGACTCACAGAGTTTGAGTTGAAATAAGTCAATAAGGTACAAAAGGAGTTAAAAATGTATTAACAGCACAGAAATGCAAATGGATTGCCAATGAAAATTTCTTTTACTTGCATTTGAATGTTTATTAATATGCATCATCCCTTTCATTTGAGAATTAATAAACATCTGTTCATTGGTCAAAATGACCCAGAGCATGAAGAATGTGTTATTTTAATTTCATTGAGATACCATTATATTTTTATAGTTTTTGTTAATATTCTGAATAAGTTTTTATCTTTATATTTTCTGTTTTCATTTTAATGTAGTTAAAGTTTTAGTAATTTTGTTGTGTTTTTGTCATTTTTAGTAGCTCATATTTTATATATATATTAGTGCTGTCAAACGATTAGTTGCGATTAATTACATGCAAAAATAAAAGTTTTAATTCGCATTATACAGTATATGTGTGTGTTCTGTATATATTTATTATGTGTATATATAAATACACAAATACAGTATATATTTTGAAAATATTTACATGTATTTACATCTATATTTATATTCATATAATTTATATTATATATAAATATAATATATGAACATAACACATTTTTCTGAAATGTATACATGCATGTGTGTGTATTTATATATACATAATAAATATACACAGCACACACACATGTATTATGTAAACAAAAACTTTTATTTTGGATGCGATTAATCGTGATTAATCGTTTGACACCACTATTCAGAACATTAAACTGATGTAATGATTAGCATTATCATGTAAACAGAACTCAAACATTATTTTATCAAAATAACATTTGCAACTTAAAAGGATTAATATGAATCAATAAACTGAATTTTTAACGTGCAACCATGCATTTATTTAAGTTGTAGTAATAGGTATTTCTTCTTAGAGTGTGGTCAGTTTGACCTGTTTACGCATTGTAGGGTTAATACCTAAACTTGTTACAGCAATGCACGTTAAGGCCACCTGTCCTCGCCAAGGTTGCAATCAAGTTTCAACTCTGTGAGATCATAAATTGTACACTCCAGCACAGAGGAGCTAATCTAATCCCAGACAGCGGTACAACCCCTCTCCAAGGCTCCGTCATCACTTATCAGTAGGCAAATCAGCTTAGTCATTGACCCTGCGGCCTCTGGCTCTCATTAGTTCTGACTGTGACATTGATGGAGGGCTGGGTCTCTCCTGCAGTCAAAGCTCACAAGGTCAGCGCTGGTGGGTGGGGAGATTAGCGAGCACCCAGAGCTCTCTCATGTTATCCTGCCCGAGGCCAGCACTCACTCACTGGATGAGAGCTGCAGCGGGACAGCATCCCACCACCTCCTCTTCCTCCTCCCCCCAGTCCATTTTCCTCTTATTTTTGTCCTCCCTCCACCACTTGTTAGAGGCAGGATGACATGGATGGAGAGCGAGGCATCTGAAAAGCCTCGGTTGACATGTGGTTCATGTGAGCACTCAAGGCATTATGGGTCCTGTGTGGTGAGTGCTCTAAAATGAGAGAGAATCAACTGCAGTTTTACAGCCAAGGGAAACAGAAAGCAGTGCGGCTGCGAGTGACAGTGTGTTCGTGCGTGCTGTTAGTTGTCACATTATTAATGTTGATAGAGTCATTCACACATGGAGACAAGAAGTGTTCAAAGAAAAGACACAACAGGAACTCATAACCAATGGAAACACTGCTGTAGTGAATTTTCTCTGATCAGTTGCTGTGATATTCTAACAACAGGTCAGAAGACTCCATCATGGGTGCAAAATATTTGTGTTTTAGTATTTTTAAACAAAAAATTGTATGATATGGTAAAACATACTTCAAAATGTATCGTTTGGTAGGATTTTTTAATGTGTTCTTATGCTCACCAAAGTTGGATTTGGATTTATCTGATCAACAATAGTGTAAAAAAAATGTTACAATTTAAAGTAACTCTTTGCAGTTTGAATATATTTTTAAAAATGTAAAACATTTATTCCTGTGAAGATTTTTTTTAGCAATACTCCAGTCAGTGTCACGTGATTCTTTAGAAACCATTCTAATATGCTGATTTGCTGCTCAAGAAATATTTATTATTATTATTATTATTATTATTATTATTATTATTATTATTGTGTTATTTAATATCTTTGTCAAAACCGTGATTTTTTATTTTTTTTCAGGATTCATAAATGTCTTTGAATTGTAAATGTCTTTGGTGTCACTTTTGATCAGTTTAATTTGTCATTGCTGAATAAAAGTATTCTTTTCTTTCAAAAAACGACAAAAAAAAACGAGTTTTTTTAAGTTCTGTCATGCAGTCTTCAGACACAAGTCGAATTTGAATGTTGCCTGAATATTATACAAGAGTAACATTTTGATGGTGCAAGACAGAAGTCACTAAAAGGATTTTTTAAATAAAATATAAAAGTAATACTGCTACTCAAGTTCACTCTTTGTAATTCTGACTTCGCATAAACATTTTCATACTCGGTGTTTATCTCTCTCTCTCTCTCTCTCTCTCTCTATTACAGGTGTTTATATTTGCTCCTAAATTCTTCTTAAGAGTCTTTACTGAAAAATGTTCATAAGAATATGCCCATTTATGTTTTAATAACATGTATTAATATTATTATCAAAAAGTAGAATATAGTAACTCTGAGTCTATTCTTACAACCTAATTATCTCATTTAGCTGCAGTCCTGTGAATTTACTATTAGCAAATAAGACAACAAAAAAATCTGAAAAAAGTGTCTTTGACAGAACTTTTTTAAACAATCTATAACGTAAAAAAAAGGCACAATAGGAACTTTGCTGCTCATTGCATGTCATAACTCTCAAAGCAGTTTCGCTTAGAATACTTTCATTACTGCAGTAGAAAACTTTCCAACAACCAACCAGCAGAACACAACAAATTCAATAAATCAGCCCTTATGAGCTGGACTGTGTTTTCTGACCCGCATGTCCCTGTGTGCATACATTACAACATTTACAACAAAGTAACACAGCGTGCTTCTAAACGTTATGAAGGTATTAGCTCATCAGCTTGAAAATAAAAGAGTAGGCTGCCTGAATATTTCATCGTCATTTCTGATACACCTTTTTAGACTCTCCTCATAAATGTGATATACTGAAATAAAAAGCGTTTGAAGAATAGCAAAACCTGTGTGTCTTGCACATAATAGAAAGGTGCATGCAATTACCTAAATTATATTCTAACATTATGATTTGTCCTGATGTATTATTTTAAAATATCAGCCATGTTACTGCTCTGTTGTGCCCCGCTCAGTAATAGGCTTTCCTTTTTCCTCACAATGTAAGGACTGAGCTGTGTACACACAATAATGCACCAAATATTACTGATATAGTATTGAAGATCAGTTTGGGCAAACCTTTGTTTTTTTTTTTTTTGTTTTTTGTAGTTGTTGTTTTTTTTTTTTTTTTTTTTTTGGGTAAGATCATTAATATTGAAAGAACAACATGCCTTATGCCGAAGAGGACTTTGTTTCTTAGTGACACAACACTATTCGCTAAAATTTAAAATATTTTTCAGATGATAAATTTATCAATCTGACTAACTAAATCACAGAAACATACGCAACAAAATTAAGGACCGCTGTTGGAACAAGCATCTGACTGTTTTGACAGAGACCCCTCGTGATGCACAAGCTGACAAGTCTTAGTTTCACAGAGAATTTCACAGAGAATTGTAATTTTTTTCAAGTTTGTGTCTGTTTCTCAGTAGCTAACCGCAAGGGAAATGAAACTCAATATAGATGCACAGAAACGCTCCTCCCCCAACACACTCATCACACAGAACATGTGTTAAGTGAACTAAAAATAATCCAACACAAAAACTGCTGCTATTTATTGGATTTCCTCTTGTAAAGAAGTACTGACCTTCAGTGGGAAGGAGAAGCTAAATAACTCCTGTTGTGTTCCATGAGAAAGAGTCACATTAGTTTCGAGTGACACAAGAGTGGGTAGATGATGACAATGGAATATTCCATTTAAAGCAAATTTATCAGTGGAAGGTGCAACACGACTGATCAACCAAACTTAGCCGTGTGAATGGGTGAAGACAAACATCTTTGTTCGTTAGATTTATGCAACCTAATTATCAAAGGTACAAATATTCTCCCTCTCTGTCTTTTTTAATTTTTTTGAAAGTTGCTTTAAAAGCCACTTGGCTTACAAATCTAAGGAGGTAGAATGCTCCTAGCAAACAGCAGAAAACGCATAGAAGGCAGGGAGAAGACAATATTAGCTCGGGATTGGACCGCAGCAACAGGAATCTTTCTTGGAATATGCGGGAAGTACTAAATCCATTTTTTCCCCATGGGCGGGTGTGAATGTTGTGACTTACCCACAAAAGCTGTACAGTCTCCAGGCCATTTCATCTGCAAAATACAGCAAAGTTTCTTCCGCACTATTATTATTAAACCAGGATGTCCAACAATGGAGGTAAAAGTGTAAGGAAAATCAGAATGACAGAATTCCGGGGAATAATGGTGAATGGAAGGAACGCTTTTCAAGGGAGGTGAATAAAGAAAAGCTAATTCCCCTTATCTAAACCTCCAACAGGGATTTTAATTGGCCATTCAAATATTCAATTACAGAGGATTTGAATAGCACTTATTTCTAATATTTGATGGCAGGTGATGAAAGCCATTAAACGAAACCAATCTTGTTATTGAATACTAAGGAGTACAGAGGACCACTGCTGAGCAACACTTACAAAGAACTTCAGAACCTGTGAATTCTGAAAATCTGTGTGAGCAGGAGTGGAAATGTCTTTGCACTTTTACATGTTTATTTCCACAAAACAAGTGTAGAGAAAAACAAAACAATCCTCTCTTTGTAAATCATTAGTTGTAAGATCTGAATAAATTAGCAAACAAATAAATTATTATAAATGAGTCATGTCAATGTCATAGCAATAAAATAAATGACAGTAACAATTAATAAATTAATGTGCGGCTATTTAAAATAATAACATGAATATTCATAATAGGTCTATCAGTCAATTAAAAAGATATGGAATTAATTGCATATGCAGTTAATCAAAAGATGTGAATTAATTTATGAACTTAAGTGCATATGTTACTGTTCAAAGGTTTGGGGTGGTTGTTTTTAAAAAAAAAATAATAATAATGCTTTTATTGAGCAAGAAATTGCATTAAACTGAACAAAGTGGCAGTAAAGACACTGACAATTTTCAAAAGGTTTCAAATAAAAAAGAAAGAAAGAAAACAGTGGTGTCAAATGATTAATCGCGATTAATTGCATACAAAATAAAAGTTTTTGTTTGCATAATATATGTGTGTGTGTTCTGTGTATATTTATTATGTATATATAAAGACACACATACAGTATATATTTTGAAAATATTTACATCTATATTTATATTAATATAATTTATAAATAAATATATTTAATATATAAACATAACCTATTTTTCTTAAATATATACATGCATGTGTGTGTATTTATATATACATAATTAATATACACAGTACACACATATATTACGTAAACAAAATCTTTAATTTTGGATGTGATTAATCACGATTAATTGTTTGACAGCACTAAAAGAAAGAAAGAAAGAAAGAAAGAAAGAAAGAAAGAAAGAAAACGTATGATGATGATAATAATAACAATAATGTTTCTTGAGCAGCAAATCAGCATATTAGAATGATTTCTGAAGGATCATGTGACACTGAAGACTAGAGTAATGATGATGAAAATACAGCTGTGATCACAGGAATAAATTAATCCTATATTCAATGTGTATTCAAATAGAAAACTGTAATTTAAATTGTAATAATATTTCACAATATAACTGTTTTTGCTGATTTTTTTTTTTATTAAAAGAAATGAGAAAACAGGTTATTTCAAAAACATTTAAAAATTCCCAACCTTTTGAACAATAGTGTATCTGTCAAAAGCAGTATTACAGGGGAAAGTGTTCATTAATAATAATAAAAAAGTAAAAAATGATTTTTTTTTTCTTCCACATAACAAAAGCTGCTGTTTTCCATATAGTGGACTGTGATCAATGTCTGTCAAGCTCCAAAGCGTTACATTAAAATATTACTCTATAAACAACTATCCATATGACACTATATACTATTTAATACTACAAGCAAAAAAGTAATGGTCATTATATAATCAGTTAAATTTATGCTACATAAAATGCAATCCTTCAATAGCTGGCATTGGGTATGACAGAGAAAAGAACTGAAGATATTTCTGTGCTAATTAATGTTCCAAAATTTGCTGAACTGTAATTAATCTGCATAAATAATCTGCTTGCATTAATCACAGTTGTAAATAGTTTTGGATTAAGCTAAACAATAAGTATTGTATGAAACATACAGATAGCACACAGGTCATATACCTTTTAAACCGGGGAGTTTGATACTGAAGAGAGCTTGATAAGCATTGTGAAACATCTCTGCAATTACTTCTGCTTGTGTACCGATGTTTTAAATTCCACTGTGTATTACCAAACCAAATCTCACCATTTGGGTCTCGCAAACGCTCCAGTACTCATTTAAAATGATGACACATGCGTTTGTCTCTGCGCACAGATAAACCTTTATTTAAACAAACACCCCAAAACAGTCAGAAAATACACCGGTCAGCCACAGAAAGCCACACGTGTCCTGCAAAAGTAGTTTACGAGACTTAAAATAGCGTACTGTATTTTGTCACTGGCTCAGATGAAAAGCTTAGAAAGAGTTTCAGTAGCTTTAGGCAAAATGTAGCAAAAAAAAGGACCCCTCCCCCCTTTAATTTCCAAGTCCTCTGGAGAAATGAGGCAGTAATTACTAATCTAGAGAGTTATGACACCTACCTAATTGCACTTTTTACATAAAAATCCCTCAGCAAGAGAAACAAAGGGGTTCGCCCATGAAAAATGCACCCAGCAGCTAGTCTTATATTTCATTAGCTTCTTTTGTCTTGTTCCTGCATCTCATTCCCGGTTATTAACGCCCCTCTTCTCCACAGCTGACGAGCGTACGGCATTACATAAGAGCTCAAATAAAGCAACCTCTCCGCTGCAAGCGACACGGGCTTGTATCTAATCATATTTCCTAGGAAGCACTTTGCCGCCGAGTGCATGGGCTTATCTGTCCAGAGATGGCTTGTGCTGATTATAGGATGAGGGCAAGTCGTCTTCTTTTATTGACCCACAATGCCCTGTCATGCAATTGCATCAAGCTAATTCAAGGAAATGGAAGGGTTTCATATGACCTAATGGAGGGTTCATCTGTTTCCAGATGGGTCCTGGCACTTCCCATATTGCAGGAAAATGCTCTTTACGTTTGTTAAGGGAGCCGACGCATATTTTGCATATATATGTTTTTGACCGATAAGCCATTTCTGTAAAGCTCTCAGGAGGGAATTTGTCATCTTGTGAACAATGACTTAATCTTGGCCACCCAGAATAGACTTCCAGCTTCTGCGTGGGGAAAACGCTGTTTTCTTCAAGCACCTGATTGGGAGGAAAACCACACGAGCAGCCATATCTCTTCCTGAACGAGCCTCTACAAAGCAAACACAATTCAGTTGGAGGGCTTCGGACCACGCTGACAAAGAAATTAGCAAAATCGCACTCATTTTCCTCTAGATTTAGGGCAATCGAACTCTCTGCTGTGGACTAGGATGTCTATTCTACATTTTAATATCAGGGTGTATTAAGCATTCTGTCAGACAGTTTCAGTAGTACTGCAGTAATAAGACTTCTTTGAAGTTGGCATGAAATTACTATTCGTCCATCTATCTTCTAAATGTATGTTAGAGATCTTACTGTGAACAATTCTCTTGTGTATGTTTCATTTTTTTTTTTTTTTAAATCTCGTAATGTTTAATCAAAATATCATAAGTAGATCTGGTGAAAGCAATAGACTTCTCCATTAATTTTGGAGATCCACAACTAAAAATCCAATCAACAACCAATGCACAGAACCACCCTCCATTTTTTCTTCGTTGACAATGAAGTGCTGCAGTGACCACGTATTTTAGTAGGCCAACCCTGAAGTTTGCATCAACTTGGTTCTTTTGACAAAAAAATCCACTAGGATTTTTCCAGTAGCTTTTGGATTATTGCAGAAAATAAGCACTGTGAGCAACACAAGTGTGTAATTTATACACATTAACAATCTCCACAAATTAAAACGCTAAATGTAGGCTGTAAACAAACTGGTCGCTTGACTTCAGTGTCACCACCATGAAGCTTCCAACAACTCTTAAAGTCTTTATTTAAAAGACATTTTCTCTTAAAGTTTGCAAGAGTGTGATTATAAACACAATGAGGCTGTAAAAGTGACTAGATGAGTTGTAATGTTTGGCATGATGACATTGACATTGCCACTTATTAGCAACCAGTGTTTTAAAGGGGTCATATGATGTTGCTAAAAAGAAGATTTTTTTGTGTATTTGGTGCAATGCAATGTGTTTATGTTGTTAAAAGTTCAAAAAACACATTTTCACACAAAAAAAAAAAAAAAACATTGACTTCAGAACAATAGAACCAAAAGTGCTAAAATGTGAATTCATTTCCAGGTTTTGGCCTCCAAAAATGGTTTTACCCAACAATAATGGGTAAAACTGTTCATTCATTAGATTAAACAAATTTTTCTTCAACACTAAACAAAGAGGAGACTACACAAAAGATGCACTTACAGAACAACCTTGACATTCCCTGTACAAAGCAAAAGTCCCCAACATTTGCCATCATGGTAACCTCTAAAATGTACATAACAAAAACATTTCCAGAACCCACCCAGTACATCATAACACATCAAGACATATCTGTCTATTTACTTATTTTGCTCTAAATACACATTAAGAAATATTTAACAGCCCTAATTAACTATTAAATTACAGCTAAGCATGCTGCACTCTTTAAAAATAATTGGCATCATTGGCATATTTACTTCCAAGAACAACCTTTAACATTCATGGAACCTTTTCATTGCACAAAAGGTTCTTTATACTGGAAAAAGGTTCATTAGAATATTAAAATGTTCTTCACAAAGAACAAAGAAAAAACAGGTTATTTTAAGAACTTTTCACTGATAGGTTCTTTAAGGAACTCAACATTGTTCTTCTATGACATTGCTGCAAAAACCCACTTTATTTCTGTGTGTAGAACCTTTTCATTGCACAAAAGTCTCTTTATAATGAAAAAATGTTCTTTAGATTATTCAAATGTTTCACTAACAAGCTGGGGAACCCAAAATGGTTCTTCAAACGCTCTGAAAATCCCCTTCTGGAAACTTTATGCCATAGAAGAACCATTTTGGGTTCAAGAAAGAAGCTTTCAGTGAACAGTCTTTAAAAGAACTTTTTCCATTACGAAGAACCTTGTGTGCAATGAAATGGTTCCATGGATGTTAAAGGTTCTCAATGGAACCAAAGATGCCAAAAATGAACTTTTATTTTTTAAGAGTGTGCCTTAGGTAGGCATCTTACTGTCTGAGTGGATGTATTTCTGCATATTTCCCTATACACTGACATTTTGCATGACCACTTGAAGCTATCAAAACGACTGCAAGAAATGCAAGACGAAATGCAAGTTGGTGCAACAAGCTGAATCTACAAACTTCACACATACAATACAATTTTTTTACATTCTAATCAAACTTGAAAATCCCCTGTCGTAAAACAATGAGAAACACACCATCATTTCTTTTCTAGGAGTTGTGCAGCACACCTTGGTGTCCCTAAAGACACGTCTCAGACATCAAATTACAGGATTCAAGCTGTGCAGTCAACCACTGCTTTTCATGTCGGAAGCATATGAATCAGAAATTACTTCTGCCATGGAACAACCCTAAACATACGTTAGATTGTAAAAGTCAAGGCCAAGAAAAGGGCACGCAAAGCCTTGCCAGCAAACACGCAACTAGAAATGAAGAGTATAAAGGTAAGAGAGTCTGAGAGGTCTTTCTGCATGACTGAAAAAGAGGTAGCTGATAACGAACAGATGAGAGGAAAGCATCAAAGAACCAAGCCACTCAAGGTCTAATTCGATCACTTATAAAATGTGACCCTGGACCACAAAACCAGTCTTAAGTGTCAATTTCTCGAAATTGAGATTTATACAACATCTGAAAGCTGAA